>APFE031299298.1:37710-84596 GCA_000404065.3 Pinus taeda | reverse complement strand
TAGTCTATATGGAACAAAGAGATTATATTATTCATGTAAATTGGGACATCCAACCAATAATCAAGCTGAATCTTATGTCCCTTTCAACAAGTTCCATTTGACTTCTTCATGATAGATTAGAAAATTAATGGTCCCAAGAGATTCAGAGATAATTATAAAACTCATGCAAAAACAAAAAGCAAATGTCCACTCATCCATGGATAGAACAAAGAAGTTGGATTATTCATGTAAATTGGAACACACAACCAATAATCAAGTTGAATGTCATGCCCTTTTCAACGAGTTCCATTTGGCTTCTTCATGATAGATTAGAAAACTAGTGGTCCTAGGAGATTCAGAGATAATTATAAAACCTATGCAAAAACAAAAAGCAAATGTCCACTCGTCCATTAATAAAAAATTTCAAAAAGCAAATGTCCACTCATCCATGGATCAAATTTGAAGAGGTAGAATTTTTCCATATGCTCAAAAGCATAATGTATGTGTCAATACTTTCGCCAAAGAAACAACCTCCCTTAGACAACGATTCCTGCTCACCTCTTTGAGGAACTGTGACTTCCATATTCCCTAATTGTTTGTCTTTATGCATTTAATCCATGAAAAATTGGTTTTTGTCCCAATTATCAACACTCATTCAAATTATTAAGCCTTCTCTCCACAAGCTTGACATGTTGCATCACATTTTGAACCTCTTCTGCATATTGAGGTGGATGGCACTTTACCTCAAGTGGATGATCCTCCCTCATTTAGTCCCCTCGCTAGCAATATGATTATCCATGGTGGCATAATCTCTCCAGTTTTTGTGATACGCAAATATTCTTGGTTTATTTATAAGTATTTCCTCCCTAATGTTAACCAATATTTCAATGGAGTCCCCCCGCCAATGTCATGGGTCTCACTTGCGACATCAAAATGGCCACAAACCTCCATTTTATTTTCTATTGTAATGACCCCTTGATACCCCTTTAGGTTTTCGCTTCACTTCTAGAAACTTTCATTTTCTCTATATCAATCTTTGTTTCACCTAGTCTTTCGTAATATGAGGTTCTTCACTTTTCATTTCTTTGTGTTTGAGTGTAGAGCAATTCAAGCTCATCTCCATTCTGAGTTATTCTGAGCATCCACAATGTGGCATCAAGCCACTTTCTATTCCAATTATGAAAAAAAATGTAGGCATTTTGAACCTCGGAGATTAAGTTAAAAGGCACAAGGTCTCGATTTAGAGAAATTAGGCAACCTCAAATCAATCAAAGTCAAGCTCGTTATCAAGAAATAAGAAGTGCATTTTGAGTAGAGATTTCCACTCGAAAAGTGAAAATAATAAGTTGAGGGAAAAAATGCACAAATGCTTTGATTGTAGGAATTTACAGGGTAAGTTCCTCAAATAGAACACCAAAGGACACCGCTCACAAATAGATCACAGATCAATACATCAGTGTTCTTGACGTGGTTAAAACCCTCAAAGAGGGAAACAGTCCATGGCCTGAGCCAACGCGACCACTTCAGGCAATTTATTAATAAAAGAAAGAAAATTTACATAAGCTTCTCTCATGAACGGTCACCCTACAAATGAACCCCCATGCTCTTTAAATAGAGATCATGGACCAATCAGGTGTTAAGCCAAGTGTCGATAATACCGAGGAGAGAATGAACCGTCGGATCACTTCATGTCTAGAACATATCATGATCATTGGATTGTAAGTTACAAATGTGCATAGTAAAGAAACACACTTTACCTAACTCTACACTAGACCAAGTTATACTTAACTATTTCCTACGTGTCGTAATATCCTAACATTGATTGCCTCCATATCCAAGAAAATCCCTACAATAGCTCCTTCATTCTAGCAAAAAAAATTCAATTAATCAAGGTCAAAGAAATCAAGTTCATGGAATATTTCTCAAGAATAATCCAAGGAAGCTCAATATCCAATGAACCTAGACATAAGTTTGTAATGTCTAAAGACTTTGTTTGATATTTTGTAAGGTTAAATTACTCCAAAGTTTATATATAAGGATCCATACTAATAGTTTTTTGAAGATGTCAAAGGCCTTAATCTTTTTTTAATGCAACAATTCTCAAGAAATCTTTTATCAAAACTCTCGATCATATTCATTGCCTATAATGCAACCCTATCATAATATCGATTTGCTTTTATTTTTAACATTGAAAAAAAAAAGGAAAAAAAAATGTCATTGAAAAAAAATAGACCTCTTAGACAGGAGATGTTTCATGTATCTCATTAGTATATGGACATTTGGGACAAAAGACATGCACTTTTGTCACTGGTGTAGTTTCTAATACAGCAAACCACAAGAAAAGAATTTCGATTGCATGATATCAATTTAATAAAAATAAACTTATTTACAAAAACAAAAACAAAAAAAATAAATATGAAAATGTCAAAAAACTAGCTCAAAAAAGAAGGGTGCTACCAATGGAATCACCTTCTGACAAATAGTCATTGAATGTGAGCTAAAAAAAATGCTCTAGAGAATTTTAATCAAAGTTGGTCACTACATTTTGCCCATTATTATGAGTTTTGAGTTAAAATGAAACTGTTGTTTAAAACTCAAAAACTATTTACACGAAACTCAAACTCATGTGGAATTGTACAAATCTCAACTTTGATCAAGCCACAAAATACAAGCAAAGTAGATTGATGGCAATTTTCTTAATCTCAAACCTCTACCATTGTTCCTTGAAATACATGATAGTTTAGTACCATTACTTATAAATGTTGTATCCCTCCTTTAATATAAACCAAATGTCAGACCATAGTGTTCCTTGACAAAATTGTGTTATGCATTTAGAGTAGTCTCGCTTTAAGGTATGAGAGCAAAAGGCTTGTTGAGCATCAATGGTAGAGAACTATTAGGGATTGATATTGCATCAAAGTTTAGACAACTATGTAGGTAGGGGAAATCCTCACAACATGGTAATGACACCCCACTAGTAAGTCTAATTGGCACCCATCATTGACTACATTTATCCTCCGGTAATCAAAAGATATAAACCATAGATGTCTCAAATCCAAAATTATTTCCCTATACGGAGGGGATACATGAAGTGAAATCATTCTACTCGAAAAATTTAGAGTGAAGATAGCAAGAAGAGCTGCAAACCTTTATTTTCTTAAGAATTGTCGTGACAATAATGTCATCCCCTCATTTGCATCCTTAAAATTTACTCTCATAACTATTTAAACACCTAAATCAAGCTCTTCTACTATCAACATTCAAGAAGTCCTGATGATGGATCCCGGTTGGGATTTGAAACATTAACGGAAAATTGTTTTTAATGTGGATTCTTTGGTAATCAAAAGATATAAACCACAGATATCTCAAATCCAGAATTATTTCCCTATACAAAGGGGATACATGGAGTGAAATCATTTTACTCAAAAAATTTAGAGTGAAAATAGCAAGAAGAGCTACGAACCTTTATTTTCTTAAGAACTGTCGTGACAATAATGTCATCCCCTCATTTGCATCCTTAAAATTTACTCTCATAACTATTTAAATACCTAAATCAACCTCTTCTACTATCAACATTCAAGAAGTTCTGATGATGGATCCCGATTGGGATTTGAAACGTTGACGGAAAATGGTCGGTAATCAAAAGATATAAACCATGGATGTCTCAAATCCAGAATTATTTCCCTATACGGAGGGGATACATGGAGTGAAATCATTTTACTCGAAAAATTTAGAGTGAAGATAACAAGAAGAGCTGCAGACCTTTATTTTCTTAAGAACTGTCGTAACAATAATGTCATCCCCTCATTTGCATCCTTAAAATTTACTCTCATAACTATTTAAATACCTAAATTAGGCTCTTCTACTATCAACATTCAAGCAACATTCAAGAAGCCCTGATGATGGATCCCGATTGGGATTGGGATTTGAAACGTTGATGGAAATCCGATTGGGATTTGAAACGTTGATGGAAAATGGTTTTTACTGTGGATTCTCCAATAACTTCAATACATTTATCCTCATTTACTCTAACAAGTTTGACTGCCCCTACGATTGTTGCCTATTATATTTAAAATCATAATGTTTGTCATAACCAAAAAAAAATCATAAGCATCACAAAGGCTATTCATGTTGAATGTATGAGGAAAATAAGCTGAGGTAATTGATAACAAACCACATGCTAAGTGCTAATGCATTTGTATTCTATAATTGTGGTGAAAATTATGATTTTTTTGGTATGCCTACCTTAGCAAACTTTCTTATAACTAATATGGGCTAAATAGTGATTCATTCATGGCCACTACCCACAAATGATGATTGATAAACGGGTTTGAAAACTATAAAATCACCATTACACTAACACACCATTGAGCTCAAAGATGTCTCTCTAAACCAACATATTTTTTCAATGTTATGTCTTAAAGATACTACTTACCTATTACAAATTGGTGATCAAGATGTTACAAGAGACATTCCCTCAATCAAGATGGATTTAAGATTTGAGTTATATACTCTTCCCAATTCTTTTGGAGAGTTTGCTGGAAGAACCCAACTTCAAGAACATCAAATAGTAGAGTGTTTTAAAAACATTTTAAATGAAGAAATAGACTCCACACATAATGAATTTGAATAAAAATATAACATTGCAAACTGTTATTTATGCTCAGCAATATTAATCCGTAAAGAATTATGTAAAAATAAGACAGAGTCTCAGCCTCTTATTTATTTGTAGAATTTGATTAAAAATATAATATAGCAAACTGTTATTTATGCTTAAGCAATATTAATAGAATTATGTAAAAAATAATAAGGCACGCGCTATTAAATATGCTAAAAGCTCAGCAATATTATGTAAAAATAAGACACAGTCTCAGCCTCTTATTTATTTATTTGTAGAATTTGAATAAAAATATAATATTGCAAACTGTTATGCTTAAGCATCTTATTTATTTGTATAGAATTTGAATAAACATATAATATTACAACAGTTGGTCAGACAGGCAGTGTGCCTTTCAGCCACTTGACTCACTCTTATTAGTTAGTTGGAGAAGAAACTTAAGCAATATTATTCAGTAAAGAATTATGTAAAAAATAAATAAGACACTGCTATTCAATATACTAAAAAGCATGTGTAGAAAAAATAAATAAGCCACTGCTATTCAATATACTAAAAAGCATTTTATGTGTAGATTTACATGTAAACATACCTTATAATGATGTTTAAAAATTCATGGTTTTCCCTAACATGATTTTGGTTTGCGATATTTATTTTATATGTGAATGTGCATGATTATTAAATTCATGGTTTTCACTAACATGATTTTGGTTTGCGATATTTATTTTATATGTGAATGTGCATGATTATTATTTCTTTTACATTAAATGTATTTCATTACATTAAAACTATTGAATTTTTTTACATTATTAATTGGGTTGAAAATATGAAATCTTGACCTAATAACGCTTGAGTGATATATTGTGGATTATGTTAAGGGCAATGTCAATATAAATCAGCCCTCCTTTCTTGGCTGGTTAAGGAGAGCTGGTTAAGGAGAATTGATTGCTTCTGGATACAGATTGGGCACCCTTATTCATCACATAAGAAGAGAATACAATCAGACAGATTCGGCGCACCCCTCTTCATTACATAAGGCAGAGAATACAATCAGAACTCTCTCTCAAAAAAAGACTACTTGGTAAGATGGGTGAAGTTCAGATGATTATCACGCTCTGGATTTCTCATTCCCCGGATAAGTTATAGCATCAGTATTGCCCCCATTTTATTTTGTTTTTTTGGTAAAACTGTCTTTCTTATACTTCATATTAGCGGCAACAGTTTTTAATGTGTTGATATGGCCTTGGAACACTATGCATATGGATACTATACTTTCCAGAATGTTTTTTATTGTTGCTGATGACGATTTAGAAGGAGCATGCATTCTTTTTGATCATATTGCTTAAAATCTTTCATTACTTAAGCAAGTTTGATTAAAGTTTGATTACATCGTGTTATGAGGTAGTTTTGACGGGTTTCGCTGTTTTTGGCGGCAAGAGCTAACTAGCGTGTTATAGGGCATTAAATGATTGGTTAGCTGCATGTCCTTTAACTTTATAACACACTCGCACGCATAACGAGATAAATGAAAAATAATGGTGTTATATAAAGTTAAAGAGCATGTAACTAACCAGTCATGTAATGCCTTATGGCAGGCTGGTTAGCTCTTGCCCTGAGTAATATAGGAATATATTTATTGTGAATTTAATTAATTATATACGCTGAGTGATATAAGAATATAATTAATGTAAATTTAATTAATAACATAAATAACCCTGAGTAATATAGGAATATAAGAATATAATTAATGTAAATTTAATTAATAACATAAATAACCCTGAGTAATATAGGAATATAGGAATATATTTAACGTGAATTTAATTAATTATATGTAATGTGTTTGATTTAATGAATAGTATGAAATGTATAGTCCAAAATTATATTTAATTTCAATGTAAATTTAATTAATAACATAAATAACCCTGAGTAATATAGGAATATATTTAACGTGAATTTAATTAATTATATGTAATGTGCTTGATTTAATGAATAATATGAAATGTATAATCCAAAATTATATTTAATTTCATTTATAATATAATATAAATATTATTATTAGTTACCATGGCATTGGAGTGATATAGAATATAATTAGTGTTGAATTTTAATTAATAATATAAATAATTTTGAATAATATAGGAATATATATAATGTGAATTTAATTAATTATATTAATGTATTTGAATATATAAGATATAATATAATTTGAATTAATTAATTATATATTATGTATTTAATTTAAATTATGAATGTATAATCAAAATTATATTAATTCTATATTATAAGTTACTTAATATTACTATGGTTACCATGGCAATTCAATTGGTAATAGCCATGATATCAAGTCTCATGTAAAGCATGTGTGGTTTGAAGTTAAAAAGTTCCCAATTAATTTTGTGAGCCATACATGCATGTGGTTTGAAGTTCAAAACCTCTCAATTAACCTTTGTGTGGTTTGAAGTTAAAAAGCTCCCAATTAACTTTGTGAGCCATACATGCATGTGGTTTGAAGTTCAAAACCTCTCAATTAACCTTTGTGGTTTGAAGTTCAAAACCTCTCAATTAACCTTTGTGAGCCATGCATGCAGGTAATAATATAATGGTGATGCATGTGGTTTGAAGTTCAAAAGCTCTCTATTAACCTTTGTGAGCTATATATGTAGGTAATGGTTTAACATAATAAGAAAAGAATTTTCAAATAATGTGTTATTGATAAGCCATTCGTTATTGATAAGCTATGGCATTGGCCCATATAAAAAATCTTTCTTATTCTTTAATGCATATATGCATATATATGTTTAACTTATATCATTTTTTTTTAATTAATAATATAGTAAATTTAAAATAAAATTAATTTAAATTTCTATAATGCTTTATTTTTTTAATTTGAAATTTCTATAATGCTTATTTTTTTAATTTGAAAATTCTTCCAGGCTTATTATGAATGCATCCCTATCCGCATTTACCAGCAATTTTAATTTATGACTTGAGCTAGTTGTAAGTAACTAGCAGAAATCTTTCTTAGCATTTCAATTTTAATTTATAATTTATGACTGAGCTAGTTGTAACTAACTTGATGAAATCTTTCTTCGCATTCTTAACTATCATATCAGGAGGAGATGAACTATGACACATAACAAATGAATTGTCGATAACTAACACACAACACCATCCAATGCTGAACCTTTCTGCAAAATTCGCTACCGAGCATTTAATACCCTGTTCAAATTTTTTGAACTTACAGTCCACGAGTGAAGGCTGAAAAAGCTTGGTTGGCATAACGCACAACCAAAAGCAAATTATGGAATGCTATTAATAAAGCTCTCTAAAATAAGGTTCAGAAATTCCAAAAGACACCAAATCTATGACAATTCTAATAAGAGATATTAATAAAATTTAAACATAGTGAAATAATTTGGACAGCTAAACTCTCAGGCTAAGGATGTATTCCACTATAGTTCTTCCAAATAATATCCGAATTACAGCATCTAATGGCGAATACAAGATATTTACAGCCGTGTTCATCCTTTGTGCTAATGGCAAGTACAGGAAATCCGTGTTGTCTTATAGAATTTCAGAATACAAGCAAAAAGACAAAGTGCAAGCAATTAGCAGCTAAGGCATTCCAGAAAGAAAGAAAAAAAAAATTGTCATAGAAAATATGCTGAAAACAATCCCATTTGAAAACTTTGGGATTCGCTGAGGAACAATTTTTAATAAAAGACCATACAGAACACATCTCGGATTTACTTTCCAGTCAAATTTGACAAATGTTTCAATGAAATATTCAGTTCAATAAGATATCCCATTTCAGATTCTTGTTAAAGAAGACTCTTAACGATTCACAGATATAAAATATCTTTTAATATTTGATTTTCACAATTTGAGCTCACTGATACACAGATAATACCCTGGTAAAATGCATATGCTGTAATGGACTATAGCTGAAACTCAAGCTGATTCCTTTGCACAGAAAGAACGGCTTTAAGAACTTTTGTTTTTGCTCTTAGATTCTGATCTCTCCCTCTCACGCTTAATGTAGATTCTCTCCAAAACACGCCTTGCCTCACATTGCGGAAAATTGCTCAAATCATAATAATGCGGTGCGATATCAATCAGCCTGTTAAAAACATACAAAGCAATGTCAATCAGTCTTGCCGTCATAATAGTATAGTAACAAAATACACACACCCTTCAAAGCATACAGCATTATCAGTCTTAATTTTTTCCCCCAAATAACAGTATCAGTAACATAAGATTGACAAACCCACTATCATAAGACAAAACTGTGTAGCCAGTCCAAAAAAGCCCCAACCTTGCATTTAACCTTTGGAATTATGAATGTGCTTAAATTTGAACAGGCAGCCAAGGCAACAGGAAGAAAAGCTGGATGAGAAAAATCGTATGGGAACACTTTCCTCATAACCTGATTATCTTATAATAATCATAACAACTAGTAAATCACCATTATCTGCAAATATAAACGCAAGGAGTCTACTCACCACTCTCCACGAACATCTGTGACAGTGCGAATGAAGTTCCTGCTTGTCAATACATATTCGTTGTATATGACCCATTCTGGCTTGTGGTCAAGACAATTAGATGGATGTAAATGGACTATCTGCCATAAAAATAGTGAGCACCGTTAAAACAAGCAAATAAAGGAAAATCATAAAGAAATAAACAAATGCAACTGTGAACAAATAGAAAAGATATTGGGCACCTGATTGTCTTTAACTGTTAGATAGTGGCCTGTACGCTCCATGTGTGCTGCATGCATGAAATACCCTGCTAGCATTGCCTTCCGTATATTCACATAATAATCACGACTGTTGAAGTCAGTGCTGCACAACTTCAGGTTGTATCTGTTCATTATGCGTACAAGTTGCTGTCTCACATTGTCTGCAGATTTGAGGGCTCTTGTATTGATAAAATTCTCGTAACACCATGTTGGATCCTCATCTGTGGGCTCATGCAACACGCAAAATATAGTTAGATATATTCTGCTTAAGAATAATGGTAACATCAATGTTTTCATCAAATTACAAACACAGCATGTGAAAATATGAAAAACAAACAGCACCAAATTGAAAAACTTACTATTCTGCTTATAAGCGTGGTACACATTTAACAGCGTCAGGTGATCTCCATCAATGTGCGCAAACCGAGCTTTTGCTTCATCTGCAGCTTTCTGAGCTTCCCTAGGCCGCAGAAAGCAATTGGGGACTAAAGAAAGAGCAATTTGTTATCACAGATGAGGCCCACGGAGGTCAGCAGACGCATAGAGGCGAGATGACACCATGTACATCACGAGTGATGCACTCAGTACTGCAGCTATCTGCATCATCGCTAAACTCAAGGAATCTATGTCATGCAAGAACTAGACAACAAGCATGGATGATGCTTTGATGCAAATGCAGAGCAACTAGTACTGAGTGCCTATTTATTGCTACCCTAGAAATGCATGACTGGGGAGAGACATCTAGACAGCATAGAATACACACAAAAGCCAGACAATAACTCAGTAATTACATAATGTGCACTGGAATATAAAAACATACCTGATAGCATTGCAGTGATGGAAAGAATTTCATTGGAGCAGTTGAATTCTGGGCTGACAACTAACATTTTTGACATTTGAGGATCCAAAGGAAACTCACTCATTAATTCTCCCAACTTTGTTAGATTTCCATCATCATCTAAAGCACCCAAATAATTCAAAGTCTCCAACGCTCGCATCAGAGTTTCTGGAGCAGGTGGGTCCATAAAGTCAAAGTGTACTAAATCGTCAATCCCCAACTTTTTCAGATTAAGAACCACATTTGCTAGATTGGAACGTAAAATCTCAGGGTATGTCTGTGCTTGAAGATCATTATGGAAACTCTTTTCTGTATAAAGTCTGAAGCATTTTCCTGGCTGTGTTCTACCCGCACGCCCTGATCTTTGATGAGCACTTGCCTTTGATATCGGTGAAACTAGTAAAGACTCCACACGTATTCTAGGGTTGTAAACTTTTTGCTTTGCAAAACCAGGATCAATCACATAAACTATCCCATCAATTGTCAAGGAAGTTTCTGCAATGTTAGTTGACACCACAACTTTTCTTCCAGGAGGGCCACCTTCCCTCAATGGTGGTGGAGCTGGTTCAAAAATCTTTTGCTGCATTGCTGGGGGTAGGGTTGAATAGAGTGGAACAGCTTTCACAGGCCCAACCTGATCACCGAGGTTTTGAATCTCTTTTGTAATTTTCTTACATGCATCTTCTATTTCCTCTTCTCCAGTAAGAAAAACAAGTATGTCCCCAGGTGTCTCACACGTATGTATCTGTACAACTGTCCTAATTGCCGCTTCAAGATAATCCCTCTCTGGTTCCTGGGTGTAGAATATCTCAACTGGATGTAATCTGCCTGGTACTTTCATGAGTGGAGCAACATTGAAATAAGCTTGGAACTTTTCGGCTTCCAAAGTAGCACTCATAACAACAAGCTTCAAATCTTGTCGATTTCTTAAAACTTCCTTTAGAAGGCCAAAAAGAACATCAGTAGCCAAGGTTCTCTCATGTGCCTCATCAAGAATGATCACCCTATACCGCTCTAATAATGGGTCAGTCATTGCTTCCCTAAGAAGCATACCATCTGTCAAATACCTGCAGGAAAAGTGTACAAGACCATGACAGAATATCACAAAAGCGCATGAGCAAGCTTTCTAGGAAACTTTACAGGAACTTAAGTAATGCAGTGATACATTTGCATTAGGGCATTAACAAAGACAGATGCCAAATAGCAAAATAAAATGCAATCCTACATAGTTGTGTAAATCTGACAAGTCATGAACTCTTCCTGCCAGTTCTATCTTTTTTGCTTATATAGCTTGGGCAAGTGAAAATCATGTTTGAAAGTACAGTCTAGTAGTTCATGGATTCTTTTACACATTTCATGTTAATTTTGTTAATAGGTTTAGAGGAATCCATGTTTGATGACTCAAAAATACTCACTTAAGAACAGTCTTTGAGCTGCTGCAATCTTCAAATCGAATACTGTAACCAACTTCTTCCCCAATTGTCACATCCATTTCCTCAGCCACTCGTCGAGATACAGACATTGCTGCCACTCTACGAGGCTGAGTACAGGCGATCTGTTTGCGATTTGAAGTGTATCCCGCCTCAACCACAAACTGAGGAATCTGTAAAAGAAAACATTTCAGACTGAGAAACCATAAATTTTACAATTGATATTAACCATGAGTAAATTTCACAATTTTACTCCTGAAGTAGCACAGTTTTGAATTGTCTATACAAGAGATGCAGTCATTATATAGAATTAAAATAACTGGTAAAAGGCCATTATTTCTAGTCTAATGATTAATTTGACAACTATTTGGATATAGAAAAAGACAAATAAGATTCAATGGACTTTTAATAGTAAGAACTCTAGCTGATATGTCCAGACTGGTGATTAATTTTGACAACAATTTGGATGGGGAGAGCCAAGTGTAACAAGTGAAATTCTAACAATTAGAACACTGGCTGAAAGTACCAATTACAAATGCAGGCGTCAAGAACAAATGCACTTACGAAATGAAATTAAATAACATAAAAAACTAGTCATTCTGCTCTTTTCAACAGAGAATAAAGCTAAAGCACCAAACATTAAAACAACAGAGGAAGTCAATGACAGGAAATCCCAAATATTAGATAATGGCTTTTCCATAAAAAATAGAAAATGTCAATATTTTGGCAATATCCAAATAGAATGATCAGGGACAAAGTAGTTCTATTGAGAACTCAAACATCTGAGAAATGAAATATATATCTATATTAAACAATAATAAAATATTAATAGGCTTTATTTCGATGGTTAAGCAGAGGAGACATATGTTTCGCCCATTGGAGTGCAGCTTCTTATCACAACAACCTGTGGAGTAGAATACAATAAAGACACCAAGTAAAAGAAATGGAAAACGATCACAAAGAGTAAGGAGATGGCTCTCCTTCCAAATACTCACGAAATCACCTGAGAAATTGAAAACATAGGGAAGAGGCGAGGAGCGGGTCTCCCTCTAACTACTCCACCCTTGCCCGGGACCCTAGAGTGGTTTCAGATGCTTGGCGAAAAACGTATGTTGGTGGCAAGGCAGAGCACGAAGAAGATTGTATAAGAAACGACAAAACGACAGATTAGAAAGGCATATTCTAGTATAAAGCTCGGGGCTGCTGTTGTGGGAAGAAGAATGTCATGGCAAGTGGTGGTCTAATTTCAGCACAGTGGTTACAACAGTAAGTGCCTGCTCCCAAACAACTCTCGGCCTTATGGGTAATGATGTTATTCAGATCTGGCATTGATAGCAGTAATATTATGTTTTCCTGTGTTCCTTTTTGTCTCGGCCGTTGATTTCTTTACTGCACTGACGGCTTTTCACACAAGCTCGTGCCGCTCTCCTGACACAAAGGCCTGAGAGCTTGTAAAGAAAAGAAATAAATGAACAAAGATATTAAATTTGTCTTAAGGTGAGTCTACTGCAGATTAATTTTTAAATATTTTGACTCTGTACATCAATTGTGTAGGGATAGAAACTATTAAGCATATTTTTAAAAGGCGATAAATATAATTTCATTTCACTATAGTTCCAGGCCTCTTAGGAATAGAAGTCTAATTTTAGGCGGTATAATAAGGGTTTGATGGGAAACAAAAGCACCACTCTAGTCAGAGATGCAATACAACTCAGATCAACCATACCTGGCCCCATAAATTTTTCCATGATAGTTTATTTAAAAGAAAGAGAGAGGATAGATCGTGATGCATACCTGTGTGGTCTTGCCACTTCCAGTTTCTCCGACCAAAATCATGGTCTGATTCTTCTCCAGCGTATCCAGAAACTCCTGCTTCTGCTGCCATACGGGGAGGGTTTTTCTCTTCTCGAGAATCTCATAATACCTCTGAGAGTATGGCCGCCCATTCCAGCGATTGATGCCGGGCACTCCATTAGGGTTTAGTTTTTTGGCAATGGCGCCTTCGTCCACCACATCGAACAGGCTAAGCTTCCTCTTCCTCTCCGACCCCATCTTCACAGCCCCGAATGGAATGGAAGGAAATATTCAGAGCAAATATTCTGCTTTTATGGCGTCCTGCAAGCACCGCACCAAACCCTAACCGAATCACTGTACTAATTTTATTCGGTCTGTCTACCAATTGCAGCCGTAACCTACCGATGAGGAACCGAAAATGTGTGCTGCTTCTATTTATCAAAGATGAACCATAATAGCTTCGATAAATACCCGGCTTCTATTGTTTTACTATGGAGTTATTATATTCGATTTCCCTTGGACCGAATTTCACTTTGAAAGGATAACATTTTGTACCATTCTGTCGGTCGTGAGAGGCTTCAAAATTGGTCTCATTCAGGTGGGTACTTTCCTAAAAATTGCGGTGCTAATTTTATGTTGGGGTTGGTTGTAAAAAAAATCCAATTAAGTTTACATTAATTAAGTTTACCTTGAGTTTAGGTTAGGGTTAGGGTTACCTTCCTGTGCAAGATTCAATTCAGTTTTGTTGTTTATAGGGATAGTTTTAGTTCTTACCAGTGGTTTCACACTCGAGGATTTTGTTAAAAATTTGAATCAATAATTTGGTGGACTTAAATCCTAAGCAAATAAACTAATCTATATCTCATAAGCTAAACATAAATTTTTGTTACTTGTTTTGATTCGATAATAATTCATTAAATATATTTTAAGAATTTTTTTAATTCTAATTTTTTTTAATGATTTTTATTTAATATTTGTATTTTTTTATTGAAAAAATAAGTTATCAATGATATTATATAAGTGCATTAACAAAGAGTCCTCAATGTCATCCATCATGGAGAGGGTCCTTGGTTATCGAAAAGACAACTTATTTTTAGTGTGATCAAGACATTTTTTTTATAAGAGGAAGGAACAAGAGAAAGATAACGGAAATTTGAAAGGTTAAGGCATTTGCCTTTGATGGTGATGTTGACATTAACAAGAAATTAAGTGTTGCTTTTGGGATGAAGTATCACTATTGATTCTTAAGTGATACAAAGGTAAGAGTGGTTGTTTTAAATACGACACTTAAATCTTCTTTATTGTGAGAGAACCAAAGTAAGTTGGCCCAAAAGGGTTGGATCTAATGATGAGGAGTGAGGAGTTTTTTTCTTAGTGGGCAACGCTCAATTCTTGTGAGGGTTATTCATGGAACCATGGGGTCAGCTTGAGGTAGTGATTGGACGTGTGGTTGCACCCAATGAAATTATATCGAATGATTTCATGACTAGTGCACATATAAGTGGATTAAAGCCCACCCCGTGTCCTTCAAAATTCAAAAGGATATCATGTGGTCATGAGCGAGATGTTAGATCACTCCCCAAATTTGGGAAGGTCACCAATTTGACTCTTTTGACCCCCTCAAGGTTAGAGGCTTGACATATAGGCATTGATGGTTAACCTAAGTTACCACTTATCAGTAACGATGAAGTCTCTAAGGGTTTCCCATGCTTGGTTACATGGAAAGAATTAAAAAATCAAGAACCAAATAAACTTAGAAGAATATCAAGGATATGATCTTTTATGGAGTAAGTTCAAGCAATATTTTGAACAAAGTGATTATCTAATTGCTACTATGAGCAAAAGATAATTGAGTTAAATAACCTCTAACTATAAGGGTAAATGAAGAATGCAAGAGAATTCATAAAACTCCTAAAATACCTTCTTGATTTCTTATGAAATATGAAGCTTGAATTCTTAGGTTTCCTTATCAGAATTTGTTGAGGCCCTTAATGGACCCTAGACACCCATGCTTGGGGACCCTTCAAAATTTTCAAGCCTCGCAATAATATTTTTTGTGTGGCTTAAGCTTTTGATATGATTGGGGCTCTCAAATGATTTCAAATTCTTTGATTAGTTTTCCTAACTAACCATGTACATAAAGTGTGCATGAATGTTATGGGTGCTATGTTGAATGATTGATTTGTGGTGTTTACTATGATCTTGATGTCTTCTCCTAGATGGCTTTGACTCACCATCTACTTATGTTGATGGTGAACGAATTGTATGATTGTTTTGATTTGCATAAATAGTATATTATGAGTGTTGTGTTCTCTTTGGGCCTTATTGCTTCATTAAGCTCTTTTGATTTTTCAATTGGGATGATCCTTGCTTGTTGCTTCACATAGTCTTTTTTATGTAAGGTTGGTTGAGTAGTTTAATATGTTTTTCCTTAAGGGATGCAACCACTCTCTCATTTGGCTAATAATGACTTTGTTTTTTTTTATTGTTTCATTGGTGATTGACATGTCTCCTTGTTAAAATTGTTTTGTCTATAAGCAAGTTATGTGAATTTTTAATTGTATTGGTCATCACCTATTGCTCCACTGAGTTAGGTTCATGTTACGTAGAGTAATTAGTTCTCACTAGAAGATCGGATATGCCACTACTTGTTTGCTTATTTGATCTTACCTCTTTCTTGAAAATTACCTTTACACCTTTCACGTGTGTTGCTCCTCTGAAAAACCCTAATTGTCACATTGCTTTTATAGTCATTTAGCCATAGGTTTGATGTTAAGAGGGGCTTGCCCTCCCCCTTTTGAGGCTAATGCTAACCTTGTTATGTTTCACTCTCTCAATTCTTCATTAGGGAAATCTATTCAGAAGTCTCCTCCTCTAAAAATTGTTAAGAAAATGGAATAGATCATATATAGGTCAATCTCCCCTATTATTCATCTCATCATGTGGCTTTAGCCCTTACTAAATGGGGACTTATTGGGAAATTAATGCACACTTGGTCCTCTTCCGACTTGATAGGTATATTTTGCAAAAGAACTAGATAGTTATGATTAAAGGCAAGCTTACTGATTATTTATATGGCAAAGGAATTTTCACTTTCTTATGTGAAGTGAAAGAAGAACGAGATTTCATATTCCTCTATGGACCTTACTTTTTGGAATACCTTAAGCATTAGACCCCAGATTTCGATCATAAGCTTAATGTCCCTTTTATTGTTCCGATGTTGGGTGCATTTGCCCCATCTTCCTCTTCATTAATGGGGAGATGATTCCTTAAGATATTGGAAATGCACTTAGCAAACATATAGATAAATCAATGTCGAAGGTAGGAATGTTTGTAAGTGCAAGGATTTGTTTGGAGGTGGAACCCAAAAAAGGGACTTCTAGAGGTTATTCCCCTCTCCTTAGATAAGTAGAAGCATGTACATAAACTAGATTGTGGGCAATTGTCGTTCAAATGTAAGTATTTCCACAAATATGGTCTCTTTGCCAAATATTTTAGGAAAAATCAATCCCAAGCCCCAGTAGCAACCAAAAAAGACGAGAAACGAAAATGGTGAAGGAAAAATTGAGCACAAATCTAAGAGCATCAACTGGAAAATTACTCCATCAACCTCAAAGAAACTTGTCACAGTAAGCTTGATTCAAACAATCCCTTGCAGGTCACATTCATCAACACCATTAGCATCTAAGAGCATATTCAATGTAATATCTAGTGCCCAGCATTAAATCCACCCATTTTAACAAATAGGTTTGAAGTTTTATCTCAACAAGGAGCAATGATCATGGTGGAAGCACATGCATCAACAGTTGAGCATGTGGGATTGAATCCAGTTCTCATCCCTCGAACATTTTAGCAATCCATCTTCTTAAAAACTTTTGTGGAAAGTCCTCTAGCTCTAAAAGAAGATCTTGCCTCAAATTGATAAAAAGAGATCAACCATATCATAAGGAAAATCAAACCACTAATTAGTTGTGTCACGACAAGGAAGAAAATTGATCAACAAATAGATGAAGAAGACAATGAAGAGGAATGACCCCCAAAAAAGGTCGGGAGGAAGCCCACAAAAGATAAAAGGGAGGAAGTTGTAAATAAAGAAAATTCATTGGGTATACAAACCAACATAAAAAGCTCATCAAGGACAAGAATCAAATCTTAATTTATGAACAACACGAGACTTCAATTTCCTCTAGGCCTTTAAGGAGGTAGCATTAAACCATCAAATGTTAAATAATACTTGTGGTCTCCTAAAATTTTAAACGCCTAGGTAAAAAATTTAAATAAAATGCTTCTAGAGGCCTAATAAGAGTTGAAAATTTGTTGGTTGTCCTCATCCAAGAGACAAAATTGAAGGAGAAAACTTCTAGTTATTTGAATGAACCATTGGAAAAATAATGTTGAAGATGCAATTAGTGCTATGAGAGTAGTGGGAGGAGTTTGTACTCTCTGGCACTCATGCCAACTTATTTTAAATTTTCCCCAACACACTAAACATTAGATTCTGACTTGTCTTACCAATCAAACTTTAGGTCTTTCATTTCATCTATTTAATGTTATGTGCTAACTCATTATATGGAAAATGTAGACTAATAGATCCTTAAAGGCACTTAAATGATAAACAATCATCATAATTAGTATAATGGTAGGTGATTTCAATTTTGTTTTGTCAAACAAAGAAAGATGAGGAGGCAGTATGGTGAGAGATCCTTTTCGAGAATGGATGGAAGATTTTGTAGAAAAATAGGACTGATCCATGTGGATATTGGTGGCCACCCACCTATTCCACTTGGACCCCCACCACTGTTTCTTTCTGTTTTTCAGTTTCCTTAATTGTAGCATAGTTTACTATTTTTGGTAGTTTTTCGGGTCCTAAATTTCCAACTTGAACTTCTGAAGTCGTTTTGAGGCCCTAAAGGACGCTTTTTTTGGAAAACGGGGAAACTCAAAGACTCATGTTTGAAGCCGAAATTTGTAGTCCACGAATAGATCTTTCTAACGAGGTATTGTGTAAATGGAGATCATATGCCAAAGTTGCAACCCCAAGAAGTTGATGTACCAATTTACCCAAACGAGGCCCACAGCTTTGGCGCTTCATCTCCTAGGGTTAGGTTTTTGGATGTTTAGGGTTTTCCATCGTTTCTCAATAATAAATAGACCTTCAAGCCTCATTGTAACACAATTCAGAGGCATGTAGCTGCTACATCTCTTCTCAAAGATAAGCTACCGTCGCCCGAGCTAGTTTATTTCCATTATGTATGTAAGCATATTTCAGTTCTTTGATATTAATGAAATGAAGTGTTATTTCTGTTGCAACTCCATATTTATGGTTATATTTGTGTTTTGTTGCGTTCATGTTTAAGTTTGGATCAAATGGTTATCCTTAAAGGAACTTAAAGGATAAAAAATCATTATAATTAGTATAATGGTAGGTGATTTCAATTTTGTTTTGTCAAACAAAGAAAGATAAGGAGGCAGTATGGTGAGAGATCCTTTTCGAGAATAAATGGAATATTTTGTAGCAAAATAGGACTTGGTGGATCTTAAGCCAACAAAAGGGAAATACAGATGGATCTTTGAGAGACTAGGTCCTCACTACATAGCATTAATATTAGATCACTTCCTCATTTATAGTGATTTCCTTCTCTAGGATTAACACATCACCTCCAAGACCATCCCTTTTATTGTCTCAAATCATAAGCCCATCTCTGTTTCTCTTAAGCAACATCAAACTCTGAGACCCATTCCTTTCCAAAATTTCCCCTTTACTAGAGCACCAAAACACTAGAGGTCATGTATGAAGCATGGGGTAAGTTCGTGTTTGATTCCCCGTCATATGTATGGAAGGAAAAACTTTGAGCTATTAAGCTTTCTCTAAAGGAGTGGCTTGAGTGCTCCTATATCTCCCTTGTCGAAGAAAGATTACACCTTCAAGGTCAACTTCAAGCTCTTCAAAATAAAATGGAGGAAAGGGACATAAAAAAGCAAAGGTTATTCAAGGAGAGAGATTTATACAAAAAAATGTATAGAGCCCATCATAAGGAGGAAGAGGAGGGGAAAATTAGATTTATAAGAGGTTGAAATTTGACAACAAAAATCCTCTCTCTTTCATAAGCAAGCAAAAGCAAAAATATAGAAAAATGCAGTAGAAGAAATCAACCTTGAAGATGGTACACAATTCAGTGACTTTGAATCAGTCAAAGAAGCAACACATGCTTACTACTTTATATATAGATAAGGAAGAAGAAAATCCAACTTCCATTCAAGAAATGCTAAGTCGTATTCCTTGTTTGGTGACCCTTAAGGAGATTTCAAATTTGTCTAGAGAGATGGAAGAAGCATGCATCATAAAAGTTATCTAGAGTCTTAATCCAATAAGGCCTAGAGTTTAGGTTGGTTTTTCGTTCACTTTTATTGGGTCTGCTACTCTATTATCAAGCATGACTTGAGGAGATCATTGGTCCATTCACAAAAAAAGAGTAAAGTCAGAGGAAACATCAATTCCTCCCTCTTATCACTTATCCCTAAAGAGGTTCAACTTATTTCATTGTGTTACTCCTCATACAAAATTCTAACAAAAATAATAACTAGCAAATTCAAGAAGATTCTCTAAAAAATCATTTCAAAGAATTAAGTTGGATTTATGCAAAAAAAGGTGAATTGTGGATAACATAATTATGGTTCAAGAGGCAATACATTCTAGCAAAGACAATAAAGAAAAATGGATGGTTATAAAAATGGACATGAAAAATGCTTTTGATGGGGTACACCATTCATTTTTGTTTAATGTCCTCCCTAAATTTTGGTTTGATGAGTCCTTTGTTCTTTCTGTTGAATTTTGTATTAAGTCTCCCTAGTTTGACCCCCTCGTAAATGGAAAACGAACCTCTTTTTTCAAGAGTAAATGAGGTATATGGTAGGGATGGCCTCTCTCCTCCTTGGTTTACATAAATGTGGTTGAAGCATTTAACAAAAAAATAGAGAATGAATGAATCTCAAGTAAGGTGTAAGGGATCAACTTCGCAAGAGGAGTAAGAGGCACCGATCACTCTCAGTTTGCAAAGAATACTCTTTCATTGGGGATGCATCAACCATTATTATATAATGATTGAAACTCATATTGGATTGTTTTCTCAATGCATTTGGATGGAAAGTGAAAAGTGGGAAAAGTCTAATAAATGCTTAGAATATCAACACTCATTGATTCTAGGCCATTTCTAGAATATTACACTTTCCCCATCTATCTTATGGGCATAATTTAAATACTTGAGGATTCCAAATTCTTTAAGTAAATCAACCTCATATACTTGTCAAGGAGTCACATGTATTATAAAAATCAAATATAGAAATGGGGTTCATAGTGGTTGAATCCAATATGGAGGGTCATCCTCATCAAGTCTATCATATTAGCACTTCCTATATTTTGACATTCAATAATGTCAACTCCCTTGGGCATTGTGCAATAGGTTATATTTAGAAATTCTTGTGGCAAGGGGGTTGGCGGGGGGGGCATACCAAGAAGTTTCATCCTAGGAATTAAAGATCCAACATTAAATAATTTAGCAACACGAGTAAAGATTCTTTGGCAACTCGTTTACAGTTAGTAAAAGTGGTGGAAATCTATATTGGTCAAGAAATATTTTCGTGATAGCAAGAAATAATTTATAGATACCCCACTAATAGAAGTGAAAGGACCTTCAATTTGGAATTTTGTAAGGTTTTGGCTCCTCTAATTCAATCACAATTAACTTTGATTCTTCAAAACAACAAGTTGATTAAAATGTGGAATTAGGGGTAAGGGATTACAAATTTTTTCGACCTCTCTATCTAGGATGGCCTTGATAAAAACTAGTGGTTAAGTTGGAAGCACCTTTCTCCCTTTCCACATCTTACATTGGTGCTAGATATACTTTTCTTTAATCTTTTGGTATGTTCTCCTATTGATTGATCTACTCCTAATGAAAGAGGACAAGTTTCCAAAGGATTCAAATTCTCATTCAAAATGGGGTACAATTGATTACTCTTTTATCTAACTTTACCACCTAGTTCATGAATTTGGAATCATATATGGAGTGGGGATGTCCTACCTAAAATTAATACCATCTACCAGATCATGGTCCATCGATAACTATCAACATGGAGAATTTTCAAAGGCAATTTATAGTAAGACCATCTAGATGTGCCTTGTGCAACAATGTAGCTGAAACACATTGGCCTTGTTTTGTCCATTTTTAGTCTAGTTTTGAAGTTATGTCTTTGAATAAATAACCCATAATATGATCTTGCTTGAATTCTGAAGAGACATGTTCACATTATGGCATACCAAATATTATCGACATTACCACTTTGTAACACCCTTCGGGATAAATGTGCATATAAACAACATAATAGGAACATAAATACAATAAACATATCAGCCATCAAAATCCATATATACATCAATACATTTGCACATGAAAATCAAGAGAATGAATATTTTCATTAATAAATGCAATGAACCAACCGGAGACGGGACTACCACGTTCCACCTGACCATAGATTGGATGAGCCAAGTCTCTCTTCATCCAATCAACCCCATGCCATATTCCAAGCATGAAACACATAAAAAACACCAATCAATGTGGATGCCACTGGAGTTTTCTACCTACACCATGAGGAATTTTAGTGCCTCCTAATCTCTCAAGCTTTACCGTGCATCCACAGTCTGATCCAGGGATCACTAAGCCCTACATCGAGACATACTCTCCAGGCTTTACCATGCATTCCATCATGGAATCAGTAGGCCCAACAGAGATAAAATCCACCTCTTGGCTTTACTGTATATCCCGCCATTCACTGGCAAGGATTCCTAGGCCCACCGAAGCACACAATATGGCTTTACCACAACCCACAGTCCAGTTCAGGGGTTACTAGGCCAGTGGCTTAATGCATTCTCAGTCTGGTTCAGGGACCACTGCCACCATGTGTTTTTAAATTCGGAGATCCACCCCACTCAGCTTCGAATCCAATTCGGCCATCCCCCACAAAATGCATTAGATAACCCATCTCATCAAAGCTATCAAGAAATGGCAAGGCTAGGCTGAAAATATTGTCACACCTAGCAAGACCCATGTCATGGTAGAAGAGAAACACATGCAATCCCATGCATGTCAAAGCTAGCAAGGAAAATACACATGCAAGTTGATACCTGCAATGAAGCCTGTTGTAGCTCTTGATCTTGTCTTTCCCTGCTTGATCTTTGCTTCCTCTTACCTTCTTTTCCTTTCTTGCTCCAATGCCAAAGTGCTCCAAGAAAACTGTAAGTGTCCAAGAGTATGAGAGAGAGAGAGAGAATAATGAGAGAGCTCCAAAACTAAACTAACCAAGTCTTGCCCACTGATCCTCATAAGCCTTTTTATTAGTGAGGCCTCTATTTTCTTCATTTTCCATTATTTTCATTCAATTTTCTCCTCACATGCAACATGTGACCTTTCACCTTCCTTTTCTTCTAATTTCCATTATTTTCATAAATAAATGTGCCAAAATACCTTTTTGCCTCTTTAATGCCTTAGCCATTTCCTTTGCCAATTTCCTTAACCATAAACAACCAAATGAACACACACTAGGATGTCATGCCCACTATTCAACTTGGAATATGTGTCCCATCATCTGTGGTATTTATATATTTTTACATGGAGTTTTCACCATGGTTGTTACAGAACCCTCCCCCTTGGGGGAACACCATCCTCGGTGTTCAATGACACCTATAACCAACATTATTGCTAAAAACAAAACATACTTCCCATGGAGCTTTATAATATAGCTCGTTGTAGTATTCACAATGAATGACCTGCTCAAAAGTAAAACATCATGACAACATGGCCAGATGAAAACCATACCGCATATTGGAGCTTTATAACACAGCTCATTATGATATTTACAATGATATACACATTTGCTTAACCAACAAATAAAATAATATGACGCTTGCATCCACGACAAGGGAATCTAGAGGCTCACACCTCCACCCTCAAAGTATACCAGGATTCACCTCCTTCCTAGGAAGTCCAAAATCCACTGCAAGGTCAAATTTGCATCCAATGTCCAATGTTATAATCCTGCGCCACTTGTCCTCTTAGTGAACAGTTACCAGTTCATTGTTCTAGGGTGCACTCCCAATGTGCATCTAATTCCATATGGAAATGTTAATGACCAAACAAATCCATCCCTGACCTTCCCTTTTCTGTTACACAGTCCCTCGGGCAATTCGGTTAATCTCGTTTGTGCAATCACTCACCTTCCAAGTTTCGCTAGCACCCCCATCCCGGACAGTCCATCCCTTGGCAAGGCTTCCTCGCATTGGAAGGTACACCAACCAAGGCATATGCCTGCCTCAAAACCACCATATCGGTCATAGCATGATCATGGAAATCAATGGACACTATTGGGTACCAGTGTCCCACAATGGCCCTGGTCCTGAATACTTTACCAGCATGTTGCTGCATGTTCCAATTCCTTTGTTGTTGCTGCTAATTCTTGCAGTTGATTTCGGCCACTCAACTGGGCATGTTCATGCATTCCTGTACCAAGCACATAACTTCCATTATATTTAAAATAAATTGAAATAAATTCACATCATACCTCATATGTACATTTGCTCAACCAACAAATAAAAGATATGATGCTTGCATCTGCAACAAGGGAATCCAGAGGCTCACACCTCCACCCTCAAAGTAATACTAGGATCCACCTCCTTTCCAGGAAGTCCATAATCCACTACACAGTCAAATCTGCCTCTAATGTCCAGCAATATAATCCTGTGCCACTTGTCCTCTCCGCGAACAATTACTAGCTCATTGTTCCAGAGCACACTCCCAATATGCATATGATTCCATTTGGCAATGCTAATGACCAAAAAAAATCCATTCGTGACCTTCCCTTCTTTGCTACACAGTCCCTCGGGAATCCGGTCACCCCTTTCGGGCAGTGCATCCCTTGTCAAGGCTTCCTCCCATCGAAAGATACAAAAACCAAGGCATATACCTGCCTCATCACATCATACCAGTCATAGCATGCTCACAAAAATCAGTGGACACTTTTGGGTACCAGTGTCCCGCAGTGGCCCCGCTCTTGAAGTGCTTTACCAACATACTGCTACATATTTCAATTCCTTTGCTACTGCTGCTAATTCTTGTAGTAGATTTCAATCACCCAACTGAGCATTTCATGCATTCCTGTAACAAGCACATAACTTCTATTAGATTTAAAATTAATTGAAATAACTTCAAATCATACCTCATTGGTAGTTCATCAATAAGGTACATTTGCAATCATGTTCGCTCCCTGTCACAACAAGTCAAACTAGCATATTTGACCAAATCAACATATATAAAGATATCACATAAGGTTAGCTCCAACATAGCCATCATAGATTAAAATCATAAATCACATGCAACCATCATGAACCAAAATCATAAATCACATATAATCATCGTATACCATAGTCATAAATCACATGCATAATAAAACTGAAATAAAATGTTGATACTTATCCTTTCATAAATCCTTAGCTTCTACCTTTGTCTTTATTCCGTATGCACTTTGGATTGGTTGTTACACCCTAAAAACACCCAGCTCCTTCTCCTCAACCATGTGCACAGACACATAGTGTGCATCACATACATACAACCACACACACCATACAACACCATGCAACACATGCAACTATACCTAACATACAACACATACACCTACACCCAGTGTATACAATATAATGCATCCATCTATACCTGATGTGAAATACCACCCAATACATGTACCTACACAAAGTACCACACAACGAGTACACATGCTGCAATACCATGACTACATGATGCACATACATAATACCACATGCCTTCAATACAACATGTATGACAAGCACACAATACCACGCATGCACCAGTACCATATGTACAACATGTACACAATACCACCTGTACATTGCACCACCTGCACAACATGTTTACAACATTACATGTACACAACGCCACCTGCACCATGTGTACACAATGCCACATGTACACTACACCATTGTACAATGTGTACACAATACCACACACACGATGTGTATGCGACACCATATGTACATAACACCATATGTACAACATGCATGGAACACCACGTGTACAAAGCACTGCATATCCAATATGTACATAGCATCATCCGTACATAGCACTGCATATCCAACATGCACAGAGCACCATATACACACACACCGCATATACACCATGAAGATAGTATAGTATGTATACAACACCCCATATGCAATATCTGGACAACCCTATTTGTGCCTTCATGTACATAACATTGCATAAATAACATGAACACATGTTATGTATACACAACACCACAAGTGCACACATCATAGATGCAACATGTACAATATATACAACATATGCATAGCAATAGTGCCACACATCCAAAACCACACTGTCCTTACCAAGAAACCTTGCTTTTTGGTATCTCATCCATGTTTATCCTAGCATGCAACAGACCACACTACTTTCAATTTGCTGATGTATCCTTCAACATTACCTGTCATAACATAAACATAGGCATAATACAAGTATACAATACCAAATCATATCCACATGATATTTACCTCATATATTTCTACTCTTCCCAATTGATTCCTCGTAGACCAGGAACCTCTTCATGTCATTCTCTTGCATAAGCAAACATTCCTCCATAAGAATGATCCCCGACAACCTTGTTAGATAGTAACATAGATACATGGATACATACATACATGTATAAACGTTAGCAGAAAACAATCATGATCATGTCAGACAACAACATACATACATGCATATATAATCATTAACATAAAACAATCATGGTCATGTCAAACAATGACATTCATACATATATATTTTGTATATGTATATAAACATAACAAAATCATGATCATAACATAATTACTAGATAACATAAGGTCTAGGTTAAGAGAACTTCCTTATTTATGCAACACATGTGCAACATTGAGAACAATAGTTCCCAACATATCCAAGGCAAATGACGCCTCAAATCCATTTACTTTACCTTTTCTGGTTACATTTCTTGTGTCTGCACTGCTACTGTCCATTTACCACATTGGATCGAACCAGTCCAACCAACTGTCATAGTCTTACCTTTCGCTGCACTTACTCATGCATAGAGCTTCATCTAGGTCTTATATAATCAGTTGGGTACCACACTTCTCTACCGATTTCCATCAACTTTTCTCTCTCCCAACCAATTACCAAGGCTCAAAACATAAAAGGAAAGACAATAAACAAACAAGAAGAAGACCATAAAAACAAATAACAACATGACTCCGCAAACAAAGTGGTATGGCCATACATTAGACATAAACAAAGCTGTAAATCAAGCTCAACAATTCATAAAATATCAAAAGCACGAGACTAGCAACAAACACCATGACTCAGTCCCCATGGTTCCCAGGGAAAGCTCATCCCGAGCCTTCTTCAAGATTTCATGGCAACCTCTCTTGCCATGCAACTCCCTGCATCATGCTTTCACATGTCAACCACATGTTCCAAATATCAAGACAGTCATATCTATTAATTTGAAATCAACCGTTACCAAGACTAACAATCATGTCAAAATCCATAGTCAACTCATAGTCACCAGTCATAATACTACAACTATCACCTACTATACTCAATTACATATCAACTGTTTCAACACATATTTTAGTGCAATCATCTTAAAACAAGATCATGTGAACACATACTCATATATGCAATTCATCAAACATTCAACAAACTCGCAAACATACCATGTTAAATAAATCAATTAGATGACATAATAGGCACCAAGCACTCAAATACCAAATAAACGACATAATCAACTATGAAACACGAAGTATGATACATAAGCAAACTCATACCTTAGTGTACCTCAGGGGAGGTTATCTTGTCTACATAATCAATCTAGTTAGAGAGCTATAACTTTACAACATGTCAACATAAATCATGATATCCATAATAGTAACTAACTAACATGCTCATATTACAAGCTCATAAGCATCTGTCGTTCATGCATAATAATCACATATGTATGATCAGTCTAAATTAGTACGACACCACATCACAAATATGTCATCTCATACCTGAGTATCGCAACCACAACCATCTGCATAGGCCAAACCAGGTTAACACAATACATATAACATCAAGATCTTCAATGCAATGAACATAACCATCACACATATGACCAATCCAAATTACGGCATAAAGATCTCAATGCAATAACTCTAATTATCAAGTTAATAGCATATAACAACAATAAGCTATATATCATTCTCATCAACAGCATAAAATCGAATCGTCAAGCTAACTGTCATATAAAATCAACAAATTAACCTATAACATACTCATCAACAACATATAGCATAATCATCAGGTTATCTAATATAAAACGATGATAGCAATGCATACAACTACAGGTTACTATCATTCTTGACTATCCGACACATGTGCATATAACTACACTAATCAACCAACATCTATCATGAATGTAACCATCAAAAGACATGTACATAAACCTAATGTATATAAACCTAATGCATATACAAATCATTAACTTACATACCTGCATGTCGAACATATAATACATGTATAACGATCTAATCTTACCTCAAATTTCAATGTTGCAACCTCATTCTGATGATATGCATCTCTTGTTCTATCTCAGCCAACACATTAGCATCATAACAACTAATAGCATCATGATGACCTAAATTGCATACAATGACTTCACAAGACATGTTTGACCTACTATACATGCATAATCATAGCCACGACCATACATGCATAACAACAACCATTGCTCCATTGTACACATTGCCACATGCAACCAACAATATGCATAAGCAATGCTAAATCAATTACACCTACGCTTAAACGCATGTAGTTGAACATAAACGATCAATTCTTGTAATCAACCTACAAGACTGATACATGTAATCAAAGTATTAAAAATGTAACCTAACATACAAGGATGTAAGTAGGTATCATGAAATCAACATGTAAGCGACATATAATTCAATTGTACACATTGCCACATGCAACCAGCAATATGCATAAGCAATGCTAAATCAATTACACCTACGCATAAACGCATGTAATTGAACATAAACAATCAATTCTTGTAATCAACCTACAAGACTGATACATGTAATCAAAGTATTAAAAATGTAACCTAACATACAAGGATGTAAGTAGGTATCATGAAATCAACATGTAAGCGACATATAATTCATATACAGTCAGTCACATGTTCCAAAAATCAAGACATCGTGTCTATTAATTTGAAATCAGCATTCACTAATACTAACAATCTATAAGCATACCCCCTTACTATCCATGGTCCACACTAAGGTAGAAGGAGGAAGCTACTATAATGGCCCGATCTCCAATGTCCAATTATGGAAATGGGATCTCCAAAGCTCTACTAAATTTAACCACACTTGAAAAAGAAATTGATTTTTATTTCCCATACATTTGTATGAGACTAAGTCAAAAACATTGCACGTATTCCACTTGTAACATAATAACTAAAATCATGCCACTTTTCCATTTCCTTACATGCAACTTTTTCAAATTCCTTACATGCAATCTTTCAAATTCCTTACATGCAACTCTTCAAATTCTTTGCATGCAAACAGGCATAGATTAGCTACATCCATATTATCATACTACAATACTATCCCATCCAAAAAATAACATTTTCTTTAAACAAGTATGATACTTTTACATTTTGTTTTCAAACAACTACTATACTATTACATTTGCATGTAAGCATTTCTTCAAACACTTTACATGCAAACTAATATAGAAAACTATTTGCATACAAGTAAGCATATATCAAGTACAAGAATACTATTACACGTCAATACTATACCAAACCACAAACAACATACTCATTGGGGCATTTTATCAAATAGTTTGTATGCAATTAATCATTTAACCATTTAAGCATTTCATCAAACACTTTGCATGCAGACTAATATAGCGAATGATTCAATGCATATATCCTAAAATGTAGCAGTACAAGTTATGTAAACTGAACCATATGATCAATGGTATTATCCCTCACTATGGTTCAAGTTTCAACTATTGAGATTTCATAGATGAAAAGTTATAACAAAAATACCAACACAATCATATTTGGTGCATAATTCTAGGAGTATCTAGAAATCTCGACTTCCACTGGTCATATCTCCTAAACAGTAGCGAATAAATGTCTGAAATTTTTATCACATATTAGTGGGATTTCCCCTCATTGTGGAAAAAACTTCATCTCCTAAGAGTTCCCAGAAGAAAATTTATAACAAAAATGTCAGCGTGACCCGTTTGAGGCCTGATTTTAGGAGCATTTAGAAGGCTTGACTCACTCTACTCATATATCCTAAAATATTGTGACCCAATATCTGAAATTTATACCACATAATCAATGGTATTTCCCCTTAACATGGAAATTTTTTTAGCTTCTGCAAGCCTACAGAACATGAGTTATTGTAGAAATTCCAACATGATCTGTTTAAAGGTGCAATCCAGAAGGTCATATTCCTTAGATCATAATTCCTAAAGTATTGTGAGTCAATATCTAAAATTTTTACCACATTATCAGAGGGATTTACCTTCAATATGGATACATTTTCAACTTCTAATATGCCATAGAAGAAAAATTATAACAGATATGACAGAAATGTCTAAATCTAAACGTTGTTCTTCATTTCACCTATGATAGAGCCCATCCAGTCCAAGTGTTTGAACCATGCTCTGATACCACTCAGTAACACCCTCAGGGGTAAATGTGAATATAAACAACATAATAAGAACAAAAATACAATAAAAATATCAGCCATCAAAATCCATATATATATCAGTACATTTGCACATGAAAATCAAGGGAATGAATTTTTCATTAATAAATGCAATTAACCAACCGGTGATGGGACTACCATGTTCCACCCGACCATAGATTGGTAGAGCCAAGTCTCTCTTTAGTCAATCACCCTCATGCGATATTCAAAGCATGAATGTGGGACTCATATTACACATCAAAAAACACCAATCAATGTGGATGCCATCGGAGTTCTCCGCCTACACCGTGAGGAATTTGAGTGCCTCCTAGTCTTTCAGTCTTTACCGTGCATCCGCAGTCTGATCCAGGGATCAGTAGGCCCTACACCGAGACATACTCTCCAGAATTTACCATGCATTCCATCCTGGAATCACTAGGCCCAATGGAGATAAAATCCACCTCTTGGCTTTACCGTATATCCCGCCATTCACCAAAAAGGATTCCTAGGCCCACCGAGGCACAAAATCTGGCCTTATTGCAACCCACATGCCGATTCAGGGGTTACTAGGCCAGTGGCTTCATGCATCCTCAGTCCATTTCAGAGACCACTACCACCATGTGTTTATCAAGTTGGAGATCCAACCCACTCAGCTTCGAATCCAATCCGACCATCCCCCACAAAATGCATGAGAGAACCCATCACATCAAAGCTATCAGGAAATGGCAAGGCTAGGCTGAAAATACTGTCACACCTGGCAAAACCCATGCCATGGTAGAAAATAAACACATGCAATCCCATGCATGCCAAATCTAGTAAGGAAAATACACATGCAATTTGATACCTGCAATGAAGCCTGTTGTAGCTGCTTGATCCTACATTTCCCTGCTTGATCCTTGCTTCCTCTTGCCTTATTTGTTTTTCTTGCTCCAATGCCAAAGTTCTCCAAGAAAACTCTAAGTGTCCAAGAGTACGAGAGAGAGGGAATAATGAGAAAGCTCCAAAACTGAACTGACCAAGTCTTGCCCATTGATCCTTAGAAGCCTTTTTATTAATGAGGCCTCTATTTTCTTCATTTTCCATTATTTTCCTTCAATTTCCTCTTCACATGAAACATGTGACCTTTCACCTTCCTTTTCTCCTAATTTCCATTATTTTCATAAATAAATGTGCCAAAATACATTTTTGTCTCTTTAATGCCTTAGCCATTGCCTTTGCCAATTTCCTTAGCCATAAACAACCAAATGAACACACACTAGGATTTTCAGCTCACCATCCAGCTTGGAATACGTGTCCCATCATCCGTGGTATTTATATATATTTTACATGGAATTTTCACCAGGGCTGTTATAGGTGCTAGATATACTTTTCTTTAATCTTTCGATATGTTCTCCTATTGATTGATCTACTCCTAATGAAAGAGGTCGAGGTTCCAAAGGATTCAAATTCTCATTCAAAATGGGGTACAATTGATTACTCTTTTATCTAACTTTGCCACCTAGTTCATGAATTTGGAATCATATATGGAGTGGGGATGTCCTACCTAAAGTTAATACCTTCTACCAGATCATGGTCCATCGAAAACTATCAACATGGAGAATCTTCAAAGGCAATTTATAGTAAGACTATCTAGATGTGCCTTATGCAACAATGTAGTTGAAAAACATTAGCCATTGTTTTGTCCATTTTTAGTGTAGGTTTGAAGTTATGTCTTTGAAGAAATAACCCATAATATGATCTTGCTTGAATTCTGGAGAGACATGTTCACATTATGGCATACCAAATATTATCAACATTTTTTAACAAACCAACTTTAAAAAGAGTGTTGATTTTGATGCCAAAAGGCACATGTTGGGGAATTTAACTTATAAGAAATAACATTATCTTCCAACATATTAATACAATTGTTTATCAATTTAATTAACTTAAAATTTTGGACATTGAACCATCAATCTAGGGGAATAAGCTTATGAGATAGTAACATTTTATGTGCGGGGTTTAGGACATAAATGGATTGTCTAACCTATGGGAAATCTCTTAAACTGTGATCTAATACTGCAAACATAAGATTAAACTTTCAAAATAAAATAACCAACATCAAAGACTAAGAATGCTACATATATCTCACTCATTGGATGATAAATTAGAGAAATGCTTTGTTGGGCATACAATACAATCTTTCACTCAAGTGATATTCCTAAAAGTTCTTGTACTTGTTTATGAAGAAAATCTCATTTCCACTCTTTAATGGGACTTATTCTTTTGTAGATGATAAGTTTAAATTCAATTGAAAACATACAAACATATATTGAAAAGTAAATCAATCCACTGCATAAGTAACACTTCACAACGTGTTCCCTCATCATTGGATTGAAAACACAGACTTTTCTTAATACCATAGGGTGCAAATATCTCATTGTTACCAATTCAAGTGTTCATAGAACATAATGAAAAACATAATAAACCATTCAACCTTTAATGGAGACTTGTCTTCTCTACAAAGGAATTACACACACTAAGAATATAAACAAGGAAAACATGGCAATTGAACTAATTAACCAAACACACAAGAATCATGAAATCAAAAGGGTAAACTGCAAATTAGCTATACTTATTAGTCTATGCTTCACACTTCTTATAAAACGACAATACCACAAACCAAATATGCACATAACATGTTTCTCGGGATATGAACTTAACTCATTTGTATTAATGAAATGAAGGTTCATCAATACATGGCAATAATATCTTTATTCCTAAAACTAAATATTGATGTCTCAAATGATAGGGTAATGTAGAAATTTGCTCTGTAGATCACCTGATCATGCAATATACTAAAGCAAAATACTTGATCTACTTCTACAAACAAACTTGCGGAAGCTTAATCGATTTTTGAGCAAGATCAAATAGAACACATATAACAGATGAAGAAGAAATAAATCACACATGAACACAAAAGAATACTGTGGGGAAAGCCTCAGCTAAAAACCCCGCTATATGTATTATCATACAAGTGGAAATATCTCAGGATTACAGAAAGCTTTGGCTCACAAGCTATCCAACTCTTAGTACAATCCCTCACTACTGCTCATAGACATAATAGACAACACATATGCCTTCCTTCAGTCCTCCAAGCCTCCTATTTCCTTGTGCAGTTTCTCCTGGGTCCTCAAGTTGCCACCTATGTGTAATTACCTCACACACTGCTCACCAAACTCAGAAATAACTGTGCAATCCTCAAGGAAAGAATTCCTTATGCATGCAAGAGATATCCTCAAGGGAATATTCATACAACTGATAGTACATTGTCCCATCCTTTGATCTCAACTGGGTCTCTGTTTGAACTGACATGCATGAGTTATTTATGAGAGAATATTAGGTTATTTGAAGTACACTAGTTGCATGCATGCATACATTGACTAAATGAACTCACAATCAGTTCCACAAATTGTTTGGAACTAATTTAACTTGACTTAACTTAGTTAACTGAGCTAACTAATTACAACTCAAAGTACAACTCATCCTGATCTCCTTAATTAAGGGATAACTTCCTCAATCAAAGGGATAACTGTTGCATGTCTTCACATAGACTTCATGTTTGATTTTCTCTAACTAATTTACTCAAGATGAATTAATTAATTATTTTACAAACAGTTGCTGAGCTCAAATTCGAATTTTAATTCACAATTTTAATTTAGAGACTAATTAAAATTGGAATGTATCCCGAAATGATATTTATAGGAATGCTATTTTTAGCACTTTTATTTTTAGCATTTCTTGTTGCTATTTTCAACACTCCCTCTTGACAAGAAAGGAATTATCTGTCACCCTGATCCTGTCTCTATGGAACTCGAATTTGCATTTTGACAATGCCTTAGTCAAAATCTTTACATCCTGCTCCTCGGTCGAAACATACTGCAACAACATGATACTCTTCACCACACAGCCTCAAAGATGAGGATACCGAATATCGATGTGCTTGGACCTGTCATGAAATACTCGATTCTCAGAGAGTTTGATATAACTTTGATTATTGCAATAGATCACAGCTGAATCCATCCTTTGATCAAGCAACCCAACTAGAATTTTCCGCAGCCAAATGGCCTCACATGCTGCCTGACTGGTAGCCATGTATTCAGCCTCTGTTGGGCTAAGTGCAATTGACCTTTGTTTCTTGTTGTACCAAGAAACTGCAGCTGAACTAAGGTTGAAAATTCCTCCTGAAGTGCTCTTCCGATCTGATGGACTCTCTGCCCAATCTACATCTGTTAAGCCCTGAAGCTTCACTCCCCCTGTCCATCTGTACCATAATCCATACTGAGATGTGCCTCTGAGGTATCTCATCACATGCTTCGTTGCCTTCCAAAACAACTTGGTAGGCTGAACCATAGCTTGACTCAACCGGTTCACCACAAAGCACAAATCTGGTCGTGTGTTCACTAAATACATCAATGAACCCATAAGCTGTCGATAAATAGTAACAACTACTACCTCACCTGAAGTAGCATCCTCCTTCCTCCAGTTACCTGCTAGAGGAGTCTACATGGGCTTGCACTTCTCCATGTGGAATCTCCTGAGTATCTCATTGGAATACTTGCCTTGAGACACAAACACTTCCCCATCCTTCTGCCACACTTCCATGCCTAGAAAATAGTGCATGAGACCCATGTCTTTCATCTTGAACTCTCTTGCAAGGTCCTTCTTGCAAGACTTGATCAACTGATCATCACCTATCAATATCAGATCATCAACATAAAGAACAATGATCAATGGCTTACCTTCTACCATGATGTGGTATAGGTTTGCATCCGCTTTACTCTTGGTGAAGCCCAACCCAGTGAAATAGCTGTCGATCCTAGTGTACCAAGCACGAGGTGCTTGCTTTAGCTTGTACAAATCTCTCTTGAGTTGGCACACATGCGGCTCAGATTGAAGGGCTCAAATCCTTCTAGATGCTCTATGTACACCTCTTCCTCAATCTTGCCATTGAGGAACGCAGTCTTCACATCCATCTGATGGATCTTCCAACCCATCTGTGCTAAGAGTGTCAACATCGATCTGATAGATGAGTACCTTGCTACAGGAGCAAAATTCTCATCATAGTCGATCCCCTCGACCTGTGAGAAACCACGGCAACAAACCTTGCCTTATGTTTCTCCACACTACCATCAGTTGCTTGCTTTACCTTGTAAAGCCATCGGGAACTCACTGCTGACTTGTTCTCTGGTCTTGGAACAACATCCCAAACACTATTCCAAACTATGGAGTCATACTCCTCCACCATAGCATCAACCCAGACTGGTTGCTGCACTGCTTCCTCAAAGGAAGATGGTTCGGTCTCTATACATTCCCCAACTAGGGCCATGTAACCATTGTACCGCTCAGGTGACCTCCTCTCTCTGCACTGAGAAGATGGCTGTCCAACATTCTCTCTCTCATCCATCAACAATCTATTAGCTTCACTTGAGCATTTCTGCCCATCTCGGAAGGCTCTGCATGAGTGGATGTCTCCACTCCTGGATCCTCTGCATGTGGCTGCTCTGCATCAGTGTGAGGCTCCTCCTCCTTAGGAACCAAAAGTTCCTCCTCTGCATGCAACTTGAGCTCCCTCTCAAGGGAAACTCGCATGGCCTTCTACTCGTCGAACTTTAGATCTTTGCATACCATTGTCCTCTGACTGGTAGGCAAGAACACTCGATAGTTGTGGGGTGTATCAGTGTACCCCACAAGTATCCCCAACTCAGCTATTGGCTCTAGCTTCTTTCGAGCATCTTTGGTCACATGGAAAAATACGGATGAGCCAAATATCTTGAAGTGACTCACATCTGGTCTCTTCCCGGAGAAATCCTCCTATGGTGTCTTCATCCCTAGTATACGACTCAGGCTTCTATTCTGCAAGTATATCGTTGTATTGTATGCCTCAACCCACAAATGAAGTGGTAGGCCTTGGTCATGCAACATCACCCAAGTTGCTCCCACTATCATTCTATTCTTCCTTTCGGCCACCCCATTCTGCTGTGGGTTATGGTGTGTCGTCAACTCCCGTTTAATTCCTTCTGCTGCACAAAAGTCCTTAAACTGTTGAGAGACATACTCTCCACCATTGTCACTTCGCAAGGCCCTTATTTTCTTTCCAAATTCTTTCTCAACCAAGGCTTTGAACTCACAAAACCTTGAGAAGGCTTGATCCTTCTTCTGCATGAAATAGATCCAACATCTACGAGAAAAATCATCAATGAAAATAACATAGTACCTTTGTTTAGCTGTGGAGGCTGTCGAGAATGGTCCACACACATCTGTATGAACTCACTCCAGGATTGCTCCAACTCAACAGTCTCAATCCTGAAAGGAAGATTTTGCATACTTACCCAAGGTACAACCTTTGCATGTATCCACTTGCTCAAGTTTTCTCTTGGGAAGTCCGGTAGAAATCTGCTGCATGATCTTCAAGGCTCCATGGTGCAAGTAGCCCAATCTTCTATGCCATAGCTTGCCAATATCTTGGCTTTGCACCAACTCTGCTTTGGAACTCAATGTAGCACAGTCATTTACCTCCAACTTGTAGAGATTCTTCACTCAAATCCCAATCCTCTTGGTTTGTCCCGTGCCGATGTGTCTTAGGAATGCCTTTCTTTTACTTAAGACTACATCATAGCCTTTGTCTTCCAACATTGCGACAGACACCAGGTTCTTCTTCAGTCCAGGCACATACTTTACATCAGTTAGGGTGAGAGGAGCTCCATGCTCCCTTTGAAACACAACCATACCTTCACCTGAAACACGATACTTTCCATCGTCGCCCATATCTATGCACATCTAGAGGTCCTTCTCCTCCAAGGTACTTAATAGATTCTTGTCGCCGGTCATGTGGAATGAGGCTCGACTGTCCAGGTACCAAACACAACCCACCATCGATGAAACCATGCATGCGATGAGGGTGAAATCCAATTCGAACTATGATGCCAGTGCCTCACCATCTGATCCTTTCGAGGATCCCTTCTTGGATTTCTTTTGTGGACAATTTGTTGCATAATGGCCCACCTCATGACAATTAAAGCATCACACTTTAGATTTGTCAATCTTCTTCCCACCATGGGAAGAACTTGATTGGGAATGGGAAGCCTTCCCTTTCCCTTTCCTCGCCTTACTCGCTAAGGCTAGATTTTCTTCATCCTCATGCTTTGATGAAGATCCATCTCTGGTGCTTCTCCTAATCTCCTCATGCATTAGATTTGACCATAATCGTTCCCAATCTGGCAATTTCTCTCTTCCATTTACTAAGTCTTGGTAGCTATTCCAGCTCTTAGGAAGACCGAGGAGAGCAAGACTCACCATGTCATCATCAGCTGTCGTGATTCCTACACTTCCAAGCTCATCCCTGCAGGTGGTGAGCTTGTTCAGATATGTAGAGATCGTGTCCCTCTTTTCACACTTAATTTCCAGAAGCTTGTCTTTCACCACCAGCTTCCTCTGATCGTTGTTGTTCTGATATAGATCCTTCAATGTTTTCCACATTGAAAATGGTGTCTCCTTCCCATGGAGACTCGAGACAATGTGGTCTCGAACTCCCTCTAGAAGAATCCTCCTCACTCTAGCCACACATTTCTTCAATTCTGCCAATTCTTGGGCATTAGCAGCTGCTAGCTTGGGGACTTCTTGATCAATGAAGTCCTTCAAACTGTTGTCCTCTAATACCGCTTCCATGCGATCCTTTCAGGCTATATAATTCGAGCTGCCATCCAGGGGATACTAGAGTCTCAAACTGTTGAATGCCATTGGTGAAATTTGAGATGTGATAAGAATTTGATTTCTATAATCAAGAACTTCAAACTTCAAACTTCTCCCTTCTTTGTGTTCTCCGCTTTGATCACCTTTGCTCCGATACCATGTAGAAATTCTCACTGTAGATCACCTGATAATGCAATATACTAAAGCAAAATACTTAATCTACTTCTACAAACAAACTTGCGGAAGCTTAATTGATTTTTGAGCAAGATCAAATAGAACACATATAACAGAAGAAGAAGAAATCAGTCACACATGAACACAGAAAAATACTCTGGGGAAAGCCTCAACTAAAAACCCCACTATTTGTATTATCATACAAGTGGAAATATCTCAGGATTACACAAAGCTTTAGCTCACAACCTATCCAGCTCTTAGTACAGTCCCTCATTGTTGCTCATAGACAGAATAGACAACACATATGCCTTCCTTTAGTTCTCCAAACCTCCTATTTCCTTGCACAGTTTCTCCTAGGTCCTCAAGCTGCCACTTGTGTGTAATTACCTCACACACTACTCACCAAACTTAAGAAATGAGTGCACAATCCTCAAGGAAAGAATTCCTTTTGCATGTAAGAGATATACTCAAGGGAATATTCCTGCAACTGATAGTACACTTTCCCATCCTTTGATCTCAATTGGGTCTCTATCTGAACTGACATGCATGAATTATTTATGAGAGAATATTCAGTGATCTGAAGTACACTAGTTGCATGCATGCATGCATTGACTAACTGAACTCACAATCAGTTCCACAAACTGTTTGGAACTAATTTAACTGGACTTAACTCAGTTAACTGAGTTAACTAATTACAACTCAAAGTACAACTCATCCTGATCTCCTTAGTTAAGGGATAACTTCCTCAATCAAAGGGATAACTATTGCATGTCTTCACATAGACTTCATGTTTGATTTTCTCTAACTAATTAACTCAAGATGAATTAATTAATTATTTTATAGACAACTACTGAGCTCAAGTTCGAATTTTAATTCACACTTTTAATTTAGGGACTAATTAAAATTGGAATGTATCTCGAAATCCTATTTATAGGAATGTTATTTTTAGCACTTCTATTTTTAGCATTTCTTGTTGCTATTTTCAACAACTAACTCATTAGTTACATTGATAATTCACCAATTAAAAGATTACATTACATCACTTCCTCGATGGCTTATATAGACTTTACATGTTACAAAAAGACATACAATTGAACCTTGTTCAGATCCCCTCTACCACGCATCAATTACATCGAAAACATATCACAAGAAACGAAAGGCAATTTGGTAATTTTCTTGGTAAGAATAGACCACAATCAAATCAAATGACACAAGAAGATCTTCAACCATTGGCCTCAATTGATTTGTTGGATGGATGTGTTGTTCTTCGCGTAGTTTGAACATAGGTTTGATCAGAGGATAACGCCTACCCTGACTACTCTGGAACGGATTTGATGAACATGGAAGCATATTGTAATGCCCTGCTTGATCTTATCATGTTAATTTTGATTAGTGTTTAATTAACTTGACAATATTGACTTATAATTATTAAGTAATATTGGTATATACCTACACTTGTGAATCTATAATTTTATTTTACTGATATGGCTTTGTATTATTTGTTATTATTCAATTATCACAGTGTTTTTTCAACTTTACTTTTGGATAAGATATAGTTTTCTCCAAATTATTTCTAAATCAAATATTCATATTTCAATTCCCAATGTGTCTTCTCAAATTTACTTTTTGATAAGATATGGTCCGTTTCAATTTATTTCTAATTTAAATATCAATATTTCAATTCCCAAGGTTTTCCAAGTTGTCTTCTCCAATTTAATTCTGAATTAAATATTAATATTTCCATTCCCAAGGTGTCTTTTCAAATTTATTTTATGATAAGATATGGAAAGGAAAGTCAATGTCACTAAATTAAAAGGATGAGGGGGTAGTCATGACATTAATGGTAAGTGGTTGAGGTGGATGAGAGGAAAAGACATAAAGGGAAGAAGGATGCGAGGAGAAAGGGGAGATCCTTGTTCTTTATTTTGGCATTGGAAGATTTTATTTGGGGGGGGAGGAATGTGGAGAAGAAGGGAGATAATGGAGATAAAATGAGAGAACTCAAATTTGGATCTATTGGAGAGTGTTTAATTTGGATACACTACAAGTGGTTGGACTTAGACTCAGAGGGTTGGGGAACATGTGGACGTTCCTTGAGCTAGGAAAACATTCCTAGTTGTATGGGAGGTAAATTCAGTCAGGTAGCCTAATGAGAGCATCCCAACAGAGTCAGAAGCATCCCAACCAAGCCACAGGAACAAGTATTCTTCCATTGTTGTTTATTTATGTAAATTATTACAAATGATTTTTCTTGCATGTTTAATATGTTGTAAATCAAATTGTGCTTGTATGTTATTATCAAGTAAATGTGGAGTTATAAACATGTTATTTTTCTTCTTATTATAATTAAATTAAATGATAAATCTAGTTTACTTAGAAGACCTAGGTTAGGTCCTCACATATGGTATCAGAGGCAGGTTCAAAATTTGGACCTAAAACCCACACTACGCTTTAAAAAAAAAAAACCCAACTTGTTTTGAATTCCATCCACTTCACTGATAACTTGCAGAACTCATAGAAATTGGAGAATGTTGAAAACTACTTAAAAAAAAATATTAGATTTGCTGTGAAAGATATTTTTGCAATCCCTTAGATAATCATCTACCAAAGAGAGGGCATGTAAGGGGTCGTCATCGTATTGTCTTTATCGAACACAATCCCATGAAATCCTTACTCCACCAACTCTTTCCAATTTATCCATCTTGTATCTAGGACATTTAAATGTTGCAGAGCCAAAATCTACTCCATAAATACTGCTCAAGCTAGGCATAATGCCTTCTCCTTCTTTCTTCCTACCAAACTCAACAAAGCTTCAACCATATCTCCAACCACAAAACAAAAACAAAAAAATCTCATCACTTGCTATTTTTTACACTTGACAATCTTCCTCCTTCGCTTCTCTAAAGAACCCACTTCAGCTTCACACTCTGCCCCTGCTTCCAAAGATGACCCACATGCCACTTGAAGAGGCCTTGCTATTATATCGACTAAATAATAATTCTACACCACCAAGGCTACACATAAGCCTTTCTCCTTCTCCATATCTATATCCATCACCAAAGAAAAGAGGAGGTTGCAAGTAGTTAGCAAGATGCCTTCAGAGGAAGGCTAAGGGGACAGAATGAGATTGGGGATAGACAACCCGTGAGAAATAACTCCTGCTTTTTCTTTGGCAGGTAAGGCCTATGCTTGGGTTGAGATAGGACGATATCCCCACTAGATGATAATCTCCACTATGGCTCTCACCATTGCATAGCCTCTTAAATTTAATGCTTCCATGGTACTAGAATTAGAGTGGAAGGTCGAGCCAATGTATAGGAGAGACCTAAATCTTAGACAACATCAATCTTCCCATAATTTGATTGTCAGGATAATAGAGGTTGGGCTTGTTCCAATGCCTCTTTATTGTTCAATTCTATTTTAATTTGGACCTTTTTCAATACATCCGGTCACCCGCCCTTATTCATAAATTAGGGGCATAAACTGTTAGCCTGCCTTGAAGTATGAATGGCGTAAGCACATCCCTCTGTGCCTACCATAATATTTGAATTCAACCAATTACAACATGTTATCATCCTCACCTTCCAACAATTACTATTTTAATTTTTCGAGCGACTAATTAGGGACAAGAATAACTTACGGGGCTTACATGGGAATAAAAAGGTTGAACGAGGAGTAAATGAAAAGTCAACGATGGCCCTTTTGTGATTTTTATTATTGGAGATGATAACAAAGAATCTAAACTAAAGAGTACCCATAACGAAAGCGACAAAATTCTTTGTATCCTATCCACATGTATTGATAAACATTTTTAATCAATTTATTTCTGGTCTAATCATAGTTGTTATTGTACATACACAAGTCTTTCCACTACCCAATTAAAACATTTAGTCAAGGATAAAACCTAAGATATTCTTATCCAATAGTGGTCGTTTTCTTAAATATGAGGAAAAAGGCCCTCTGCTTAAGGAAAAAAATCCAACATCCATTTAATTGAACTATTGCAATATGACTTACAAATTATCAAAATCATTTGGAAAAGAGTGCTCAAGCGTCCCAAACTAGTGAAAAGAGTATCCAAGTGTTGAAAACACAAAAATATCTAAATGACGTAGTAGGTGATAAAGAGTTGCTTCAATCGTGTCCACAGAGAGTTAGCATGATCGAGTGAGTATAACCAACTAGATAATCTGGATGAAATTCAAATCTAGGTCCTGGATTTTCCCTGAAGAATGTGGACTGCAATAATAAAAGAATTGAGGTTAACAAGCTAAAAATTCACAAAACTAGAATCCAAAGTTGGAGTTGTTGTATCAGTGAATTGAGGCTTCCAAAACCATCTTGATAGATATGGAATTGATACACTTGAGATTATGAAATCCAAGAATGAAATTTAGATTGCCAACAAATTGAAACATTTCAAGAGTAAAATGGAACAAGGATGGTCCTCCTCATCATATATGTTACTCTTGAGAACTCCCTTAAGCCATTAGTGATTTTGTGAGCATTTATTGTTTTCTAAGAGTAGTAAGAGGGTGCTCATTTTATTACAGTAGTGTAGAACCTTTTCAATTAACAACCAATGTGTAAATTACTATTATATATATATCAATAAGTAAACTATAAGAGTATTCCCATTTTATAACAGTAGTATGGAATCTTCTTAGTCAACGTGCAATGTGCAATTAGATATTTTAAATAACAGTGAGTACACCGTATATTTTGTGCCATTTGCAACATAAAATTTAAAACTTTTACAGTAAATGAGATATTGTTTTTATTGTTAGTCATGTTAGAATAAAAGCAACAACACTGCAAACAATTTAATTATAGGAAGTTACATTCAAGCGATGACATTGCTTTGGATTATCCCTTGGCTTGAAGTGACACTGAATTAAAGTCAATGGCTTTGATTTCCGAGAAATTGATTTAGCATGAAACAATTCAAGTTAAATTTAGTTGCTTTTAATTTCCGAAAATAAATAAATGATTTTGAGCTGGTCTGAAGCTTAACTCCATGCTTGTTAAGGAGAACAGGTGTACTCCAAAATGCTTTCATGAACTTCAAACGCAGTATCTCCTAATCGACAAAATGATGGTCTAATTCCTTCATAGTAAAGAGCAAGATTTTCTAGGTGCGTTATCTTCATTGCAAAGTTTTACATTTTTGGAGGCACATGCTACAAAGTCATGTATACCTCTCCAACAAGTTTCAACATTTGTTAGAGACAAGCTTGTTGATTATGGGCCAACATGTTGACATAGGCAAGTTGCTTATAGCAGTTGAAGTTAGGTGTAAGTCTTGAGCAAGTTTGATAGAATAATAACCAAGGTAGTGAATACTTAGTCAAAGAAAACTTCCATAAGTTGTAAAACATATTTGTTTCATTAATACCTTATATTGAACGATGTTGTTTACACATGTTAACCATATATATATATATATATATATTTCTTTTCAAGTACTGAAAACCTATTTTGCTTACAACGAAATGTGGTGATCGAGCATCAGTCATATATGGCTAATTGCTCGCTCCACAAATTGAATAATTAATGAAGCAATATCATCACAAATGTTAGGCTACCAATTACCCATTAATATGGAATGAACTCCACAATTTTCCACCAATAGTTAATTGAAGAAGCACATCTTTGGATAATTTGCAATTAGCATCAATAGGAGTTATAAACTCCATACTCTTTTTCAAAATTTCTGGGATAATTTGCAGTTAGCATAGATAGAAGTGCACATCCTTAAATAATTTGCAATTAGCATCAATAAGAGTTATAAACTCCATACTATTTTTCAAAATTTCTTAGATAATTTGCGTTAGCATCGATAGGAACTCTAATTGGTTTACACACATGAGGAAAATTTCTTCAAAATATTTACTATATATTTGTACTCAAGAGTTAACATATTTACTATGATGAATGTTATTTCCACGGCTTCTAAAATATATCATAAAATATTACAGGAATATGAATCAATGTTTTTCATCGGACTTGAATCAAAAGCTTAAATTTGACACTTTAAACCAATCAACCATCCTAACCTTCCAAATAGTTAGACTCAGACTCATCTAAACCTTTGACTCATTAGATATAGGTATTTGTTTTATGACTAAAAGGTCCCTTTTTTATTTATTGATAAAGGCACTCAGAGTGTTTTTTTTTTAAGCATAAAAGAGGAGGTATATGCGTAGGAGTGTTTACAAGGAGGTATGCGCGTAGGAGTATTTTGGGAGTGAGATTATTCCAGACTTCATAATTAATCCCTTTACATAATGTAGTTTAGTTTTTTTTAGTGATATATAATAATTATTCAAAATTTATTTGGAAAACAAATTATAATGGTTTACATCAGTATAAACGGCAACCATTATAATACATGAGATACAAAAGTTTGTTGATATATAAACTAAGTTCTAAGAAACAAAAAAATTATTGATTTGAAAAAAAAATTGCATATACATTGAACCTCTAAATGCCCTTTAAAGTCAAAAACCCACCCAACCATACATAAGTTTTAATTGGTATCTTAAGTTGAAAAACCATCGCACTAAATCTAGTAAATAAATATCAAGTTAATTCCAACCGGCCACAAAGAACCTTGAAGAACCTTGAAGAGAATGTTAGTAAAGAGAGGACACATTAGCTCTGTGAATGTAAGGCTTATGATCGATGTGACCGTTCTGGTGTGCCGTTATAATATCTTGGTTATCCATTTGTTATTAATTTATTCATCACTTATATTATAATTTTTTTTTTACTTTTTTTCTAATAGTTTTGTTGTTTGTAAGCTTGGTAGAACCTTCTCATTTTCGAGTTTTTACATGTCTATTATTCACCCCATTTCCAAGGAGGGTAGCACAAGAATTGAACCCAAGATCTCCGGTTCGGTGAGACTTCATTTCCATGGCCATTGCCATTGAGCTACACATGCAGACATTTTTCTCTAATATTTATTTAAAGAGTTAATTTATATATTATATAGTAATATATATATATAGTTTACAGTTTTTTATAGTTTCAATGTTTTTTTTATGTTCAATTATTTTATTTTTTTTGGAGCTAGAGTTTCCTTCTACAGTAGAGTGTGAGAGGATGTGTAAGTTTGTTTATCCTTCCATACCCCTTTAAAATAAAAATAGAAATTAAGAATTATGTTTTAAATAGAAAAATAATGTCACCTATAATTAAAAAAAAAAATGAATATGCTTTGAAATAATTAGAAGTAAAAAAATTTAAATCTTATCTTTAGAAGAGCTAAAGGTTCCTTTCGAGTTGAGCGCTGCCACTATTAGATTATACGAGAATGTAATTTCCAAGCTAAAAAGCAATGAGGGATGGTCGAAAAATATTAAGTGTAATATCGAAGTTAAACAAGGTTGCCTTCTCTCCCCTACCCTATTTGGCATTTACATTGACAAGCTCGAAGGTTATTTAGAGGAAGCACGATGTGCTGGCACGATCTTAGCTAGGCTAGTCGTCATCTTTCTTCTCTATGCTGACGATATTGTTCTCCTCGCAAGGTGTCCATCTGATCTTGATAAGCAGCTTAGGCTTCTTAAGGATTTATGCTCTACCATGGGTATGACTGTTAACACTGACAAAACAAAAGTTATGATTATCAAATCCAAGAAGGACACCTACGCTAATTTTAAGTATGACAAGAATAACTTGGAGGAAGTATATTCTTACAAGTACCTAGGAATTGATATTCATCACAAGCTCAACTAGAACTATAGCATTGAGAAAAGGATTAATGGGGGGTGGAAAGCTTACTTTGGTCTTGAAAATAATTGTAAAACGACAAACCTCGTAATGTGGGATAAAAAGAAGTTCCTTTTTGAAACTTTAGTCGCTCCTGCTATCTTATATGGATGTGAGGTTTGGGGTTGTAGCATCTCTAGAGAATCCTGGAGAAAGATTGAGCAAATCTAGAAGCGCTTTATAACGTATAACCTGAAAATTAAAAGCAATACACCCTACCCTATTCTCCTTATAGAGGTAGGTCTTTCCCCTATCGAAAGCCTAGCTATGACTAGACTTCTGTTGTACAAGCACAAGCTCAATAACATAGGAGATCATAGACTTCCCAAGCTAGCTTTAAATTCCAGCCAAAACCATCTAAGGCTCAAGCGGGGGTGGTATAAAGACACAAGGGCCTGGATAAACCATTGGGAGATCAACGAGAACGATGCATTGCAAAACATTAATAACATTAAAAATATTGTTACTTCTAAATTCAAAGAAAAAATGTGGTGTGAGAAAAGATTTAGCGGCTAAAAGAAAATTGAGTTATTATAAGAAGGTCATCAACCCCACCCTAGAAGACCAAAAGTATCTCCCTGTTTTAGCTAGCTCAAAGAAGAAAATTAATTTAGCAAAGTTTAGAACGAACTCTCATGAGCTCCATAGTGAAACAGGTCGTTGGACAGTTCCTAAAACACCATGAACGGAAAGAATCTGCCATCTCTACGGTAATAGGAACATTGAGGATGAAAACCACTTCCTCTTAGAGTGCCCCGCGTACAACAACATTAGATCTCAGTTTCATAATCTTTGTCGCGATACTGACCTTCCTAGCCTTTTACGATGTCAAAATTATAGTGAGCTTGGGAGGCTTCTCTCCAAGCTTTTTGAGCATAGAAATAAAATCTTAAATCAAACTAAATAATTTGTTTCTTTAGGTCCAGTAGACCAGAGTTTGGTCTCAGTGGACGTTAACCACCATCATCATCATCATCATCAAAAAA
>APFE031299298.1:0-37348 GCA_000404065.3 Pinus taeda | reverse complement strand
TTTTTTTTTTTTGAATTTGGCTACTCCCATATTAATACAAAATATGACTATAGGGAGGCTGAGGCTTCGAGAGTTCTAGCCCAATAGAAGGCATGCTTACAAAATATCGCTTGAAAAACTGACCAGAAAACCTGCATAATGACTTGCTTTAAAACTTGATATATATGGAGACTGTGACTGAAAACCAGGACAGAGTGTTTGGAACCAAACAAAAACTTAGTACTGCGCAACCCTTTTGTGACCGGAAGCTGACCCATAAACAGGTTGACCCAAGACAATAACCAAAAAAATAGTGACCAAAAAACAGTGACCAAGACAGTGACCAAAAGATTGGAGAGTGCCGCCCATGCAAGGGAAACCGGCAAGTCAAAATTTGCAAAAGGCCTGATTCTGAGAATTGTAAAACAAGAAATGACTTTGGATCCAGAAGGGATTGGGGGTCTTCTTACAGCAACTGAACAAAACTAGAAGGTGCAGACCTATTTAATCTTCATGCGAGGTTGGAGGCGGTTCTTCAACAATGCAGCAGACGAATTGGTCAGGATCTTCAAACTCAGAGGGTTGGCCCTCTTTAATTGAAGAACCACCACCTGCAGGAGCGCTCAGACCGGCGTGAATGGTCGTTTCCTGTGTTGCTGAGCCACCTTGGTCCTTACTCTGAGTAATCTCAATCAGCGAGGATTCGTTCTTGTCTGCATTCTTCGGCTCCAAGGGAGCCCCTGGGCCAACAGCCCCTGAACCGACAGTGTCTTCACACAGCGCAATGGTGACTGACGCAATGAACGAGGAATTGCCTAGAGAGCAGGGGAAGCAAAAGCGAGCTGTGTGAGATTGGGAGTGGTGAGGGCACACTTTTGTGATGAATTGCCCTCGTCCCCTGCCCCGACCACTTCTAGTCACAGGGTATCTATCAAAGCAGAAGTCCAAAGCTTCAGACGAAGGATCCGAGGTCGTGGAGGAAGGCTGGCGGGAGACATGACCACGGGAGCTACCTCTTCTACTGCTCATCCTTGAGCGCACTCTGGGCATTTTGAAGTTTACAGGAGGAGCGGAACAAACAACAACGGAGGAGACTGAGAGGGGGCGACGAGGAAGATGCAGAATTGATTATTAGGAGCATGAAAGCACTTATGGATAGCAACGCCTTGATCCCGAGCCAGACAATACCCTGATCTGTCTCGAGAGCGAGGAGCTTTAGTCTCGCTAGACCAACTTGCGCGCAAGGGTGGAGCAGGACCGAAAATCAAGCAGAGCATCATTACAGTTAAACTATCAAACTGGAGAGAGGACAAGAGTTGCGTTAATACAACATTTAAGTTTTTTTACTGCGTCATTAACTCATACCCCATGTGAGGCCGGCTGGCGACGGTGATTAGCCATGCGCCCACCCTCCACGCCGCCTTTGTGCTACTCGCCAGATTATACACTCGCATCCGGGAATATATATATATATTATATTTATATTTATATTTATATATATATTGTTGTATGGTAATTTTTTTTATTCTTATCTGGTCCTATATATACTTCATTTAGCATTCAAAAATACAATTAAAATAAAGAAAAATAACACATTGTATTTTGCACTCTAAAAAAATTTGTTGAGCTGAGAGGCTCATTCTACAACCCAGTATGAAAGGATTTGTAAATTTATTCGTCCCTTCATGCCCCTTTAAAATAAAAATAGAAATTAAGATTTATGTTCTAAATAGAAATATAATGTCCACTATAATTAAAAAAATGAATATGAAGTGAAATAATTAGAAGTAAAAAAAATGTGAGAATCGAATGCTTAAATCTCATACTTTTCAAAAATATTTCAACAAGAGATTTAAATAAACTATTTGAAGATCTATGTTAACTATGTTTTTATGGTTAAAATTTTTATTTGGTCCTATATGTATTTTACTTAGCATTCAAAAATACAATTTAAACAATAAAAATAACACATTGTATTTTACATTTTAAACAACTTTACACATGAGAAAATTTGATCCCTCCTAACTCATGTTAAATCCATACTTAAAGTAAAATCTGTACTAATTTACTCTAAATTTCTCAAAACACTTGATTATTATTAGTTCTCTAAATTTCTCAAAACACTTGATTATTATTAGTAAAAGGTTTGCTCTTGAATCTTGACGAGATTTTCCTTACACATAAATCACTAAAATACAACCAATACCTTGACCACAAAGTCGTTGGAGCATCGAGTGGTTTAAGGAAAATGTTTAGAGGGCTGCAGTTGAAACAATGCGTGATTAATACACGGGCTAATAGGAATCTTGGTGCCTTTAAACTTAAGAATGATCTTACCAAGGCCATGCTTAAAACATTCCCACAATATGTGGGTGCTTGGGTGATTCATATTGTGGAAGCATAAGGGAATTTTTTATTTTTTCAAATGGAGATCATTAATGCTTATGGTGGATCAATTACCTAATCAAACAAAATAAAAAATTGGAATGCCATATGTATTAATATAAGAGTGTTTTGGGACATTCTTTATGTTAACATAAATAAATATATTTATCAAGAATACAAGATGTATAGCATTTCTTTGACCATGGGTTAAATTTGGGATAGATGATACCAACAAAACATACAAAAATTTCAAGATAACTATTAACATCTTATAACAATAAGCATCAATGCTAGAATTATGTGGCACATTCTAGGATAATAATAATCACTATAGATAAGAAGGAAGGTGTAATAAAGTGTACTAAGGAAACAAAAGAAAAGAGAACAATTTATATGAATAAGTATGAGGATCATGAACAAAGTGTTGGTACTTAGTTAAATGGAAAGAAAATTTGAGTTCTATACCTGTTACACAACCTTTTTTCTCTGTCCCTGTACTCCCCATTCCTTGATCCTGGAGGACTTCTACAGTGAACCCCGCATGCTTTGCCTTCATGGAGAAACTCCCATTATGTCCCTTTTCATGAGCAGATCATTTCCCTTTTGCACCATTTCCCCTGAAACTTCTATTTTGCCCAATTTACAAGACCGACGCTAATGACCTTTGTCTCCCCCGTGTCGATGTGCAGAGATTAGCACTATTCCTCGTGTTTATCGGTGCAACTGAGTTGTGTTCCAGTCGCGTCGGTCCTGTTATGGAAAGTTTTTTAAATTAGAGCTGAAGCTTCCATCTCTAGAAGCTCCATAATGGAAGTCTGGTAAATGGTTTGGCTGGATGGGGTTGACGATGACAGTTTGGGCTCCTTTCCCCTATAATGATGGAACTACCTCAAGGGATAAGTCCTTCTCCCATGAGAAGAGGATCCATTTCCCATCCACCTTTCCTATATAAACCTCCTTTCTTCCCAAGCACAAACTAGTGACTAGTGTGAAAATCAGAGTTAGAGTTTTGGCTAAGTGTAAATATACTAGACAAGCAAGCTATTACTAGTTGTAGCCATCTAGTTGTGTGAGGGAGAAGTGTGTTGGTTTGGAGTGAAGCCTAAAGGGAAGAGTCTTTAAACTATAGTTGTTTGAAGCCATCATGAAGTGCTAGCAGAAGTGTATGGGAACCTGGTCTTATCAGAGGAAGACTGCGACGTCAAGACGAATGGTTGTAATCTCTCTTTGATATTAATAGATACAACTATCGATTGATTTCCTACATGTTTTGTAATATTACATATTCGTGTATTAATGCTTCTTGACTCATTAAGTAGGTTGAATTTCAATTTGTCTATTATTATGTTTGTGTGTTGTTGTTGTTTACTTGTTTCAGGAGCTTGAAGAAGGAAGCGAGAGATTGCTGGAGCGAGCAAGCGAGGACATCATCAAGCAGGATAAGCGACCAAGAGGCAGGCCCTCTTGATTGATTCTAACCTAAGGAAATATTCCATAGAATGTATCTGTTGTGGCTAGATCCATTATCGGGCTAGAAGAATTCGTTCGTGTCCGCACTTATAATTTACTTCACCACAAATTGGCGACTCCACTGGGGAGATCCCATCCTTTTGTTTGTTTTGGATTTCATGATTTCGTGAGAACTTTGCTAGTTTCGCATTTTCCCTTTTGTTTTGTTGCTTTTCTCCTGATTACTGGCCTAAGTCTAAAATCCATAATAGCAGATCCGGTCCCTGTTTTGATTTTTTTTATTTTTTCCTAAGTTTCCTTGGACAATGCATTTAATCGGCTGACAATCACGTTGATCAGTGCGAATTGCAAAGGAACAGTCGTGCCAACCCGCTTCTGGTGCTTGTTGTTAGTTAGGCAATCATGCTGATTCTTGTAAGTGATGATTAGGGCTAGACCCCAATCTTGGCTAGTGTGTTCTTCTCTTGTGTTTTTGACCCTATGAGCCTTTTGACTATTTTTCTCCCTGATTAGAAAGCTACTTTTCGTTTGGTTTTGCTTGCTTGTAGGCTTGTCATCTTGCTATTTGATTGATCAAGTCATTGAGTGGCCAGTGACACTAGGACATCTAGGAAGTCGTTCATTCAACAACTTGTAGACTCATCGAGTCCAGCTGTGGGTGTGTTTGTTCCTTGCATTTGTTTGTGGTCCCTCTTACAACTTTGACCTCTTTTTGCACAAGTTTGAAAAAGTTTTGTTTACTAGTTTGAACGTCTTTTTCGGCATAGATTACATTGTCGGTCTTGTGTTTGGAAAAGTCGGTGTCTCATCGATCTAAATGAACTTCTCTTTTCATGTTTTCATCTACTTGAAGAGCCCATAGTCTCAAAAAAAATTTCATTGAAAGATTGTATGCGAAAAGTTTGTTTTGTTGTTTCATGAGAAAGTGGGAAATTCTAGCTTGTTGCATCATTATGATTCACATCTCTTAAAAAATAGAATTGCATCAGTATTTGAAAAGGAAGAGAATTATTTATTTATTATTATTTTATATATATATATATATATATATATTCGAAAGGACTAATAGATAAGTGCTTTTCAGGAAATTAGGAGTTGGAATGCATTTTTCATTAGTTTATTTTTTGAAAAAGCGAAGTAGTGAAAAATCATTTCGTTTTCAGTTGCTTGATTGTTTGCATTTGATTGAGTAGTCTCTACCCTCTTTAGTGTAGGAATTTCATCGAATTGAAAGGGTCTTGTCCCATTTAGTTTCATTTTAGGTTTTTCGAGTAGCATCTCTAAGACCTGAAAACTGAAACTTAACTCAAGATAAACTCTAAAATGAATTCAATTTACCTAAGGCACATTTGACATTAACGATCACATCTAAAGGGTCTAGGCTAGAGATGTGTTCCAGCATCTGTAAACCTAGCACTTGCCGTTAGCTTCAGCATTAGAAAACGCTAGAATGGATTTGTGCTCCCCATACCGTCGCATATATAACGGGAGACCCCACTAAGCTGCAATCCTTTTATCCTTAGGAAGCCGAGTCGGCCGCCTTGCGAACGTGATACACCGAACACAACATTCGGGGAAATTGCCTGCTCATACTTCTTGGTTCGCCAAGAGGTATTCTGCAGTTCATGGTTGCTTGGTAATCTTGTTTACCTATATCATCCAGAGTAGTCATTTGATCTTTTTGAATCATTAAACTTAAAATATAATTCGAGCACTTGTCCTTTCGAGCTCGTTTCCAATCGAAAGCGATAGAGTCATCTTTGTTTCTTTCTCGACTCTTAAAAAATGAAAGAACATTAGTCTTTTATGCATCTTAAATAATTGATTGCCCACGATCCAAAACATCCTGTTAGATTTTTGACCAAATCGTGAGTTCCCTTAAAAGGACATTCTAAGGCCTTGAAGTTATTTGTTCTGTCGGCTAAGACAAGGTCATCGTGGATGAACCATTTGGTTCATGCATTTCCTCTTCCTCTTCTCCATCTAAATGATTTTCCAAGGAGCCACTTCTTGAGTTATCAGAGCCATTTGAGGACCCAAATGTTGAACTCACAATTGTTTTGAGTGTTCTACCATTATCATCTCGTCCTCCGCCTACTTTCGCTTCAGGGTCATCTATTGGTCTTTACCCGGAATCTCTGGATAATCTCGTTCGAACTCCAAAGAACTTGCCGACCACTGACAGTCAGCTTGGACTAGTTATCTATCCTCCGAACCCTCTGTTTGATGCTGTTAAGATATCAACATAGCACCCTTACAGTCTGTACGATCAACCAGGTGTTCCTTTAGAACTATCCCCTAGTACACGTACGGCTGTTCGTCGTCGTTTGTTTCCAGACATGGAACCTGAAGGCAATGCTCTAGTCACTTCTCCAGATGAGTCTGAAGTCTCAACTCCAGACATTGTTGAGGGGGAAGAATTGCAGTTGAAGTTCCCTCCCGATGGTTTCCCTTATTCAGAAGGTATTCTCGCCAGCTTTTCACTCGGCTATGTGTCTTTAGGGCACTTAGTTTCAAGCACACCTAGTGCCTCATCACTCTACCATAATTCTGTTTGGGCATCAGACCTACATCAGGTCTGTTCGTCATGAACACAACCTCCCAACCAGTTGTTACTTTAGTAACAGTGCAGCTCACCATCCCAAACACTCTTGTACCATCAATCCTAGTTACGCGTCAGTCTCAACCGGTGGTTTCAAAGATGAACTCTGCCAGTTCCTCTATCTCGTTAGTCAGTGGCCAGATTGTGCCACCGCATGGGGGGCAGAACCTGAATGCCTCTAGGGTGTCAGATGCCACTAATGTGAGTGGCTCACAAGCTCACATGCTTGGTATAAAACAACCCTCTTTCTGGTATTATTTACAACCCTGTTAACCCTACTGGATCAAGCAATGTCCAGTACCAACAAGTTCAGAATCCTGGTGGTCCATCTAGATCAAACAATGTTCAGTATCAATAGCTCTATGGGGCTCAGGTCCAATACCAAAATCCTTACATTCCATATCGTTCTCAAGGATTAGTTAATCAACCTTACACCATCCCGTCTAGGTAGTACATCCAGCCTGGCTACGGCCAGATTCAGTTTGGTAATTTTTCGAGCACTGTTCAAATACCCTTGCAATAGCAAGGACAACTTTTGCAACAACTAGGGCAGCCTTTGTTACTGTAAGGGCAACCTTTGTTACAGCAAGGGCATCCACGCAACAGAAAGGGCATATTATCTAGCAGTAAGGTCAGTCCTTCCAACAGTTGCAGCAGGCCGCACAATAGTAGATGCAATATGCTCTGCATACTTCTAAACCCATACCCTCGCAGGCAAACCTCTGTAAACCCAGGGACAAATTTTGCAACCGCAAGGTCAGCAAAACCAATCTAGGCAACAACAAGCCTTATATACCTATCAACAAGGGCAACCCTTGGAGGGACAGGTTCAAGGTCAAGTCCTGCAGCAATAGGTTCAGAATCCTCTTGTCTACGGTCAACAGGTTCAGAATCCTGCTGGCCAAGGGCACTAGGTACAAAACTCCTACGTCCAAGGGCAACAAGCGTATCAACCTTATGCCCAAGGGCTGCAGGTCCAAAACCCTCTTGTTCAGGGACAACAGGCCCAACAACCCTATGTTCTAGGACAACAGGTCCCATACCCATATGTCTAAGGTCAATAAGCTCAGCAGCCTTTTAACCCATATGTTGCCTATCAACAACCTGTGCATCGACAGTTTCAAGGTATTCAAGGTTTGAATCCTCCCTTTGGTCAAGGTAATCCACAATGTGGGCAACCTCAGATGCCATATAGCCAAAATCCCCCATTGTGGGGTCAAAATCCTTACCAGTAGGGATGGGCTCCTCCTTATGGGCCCACCTATCGACCTCCCACGCCTTTTAACACTTAATTACCTTTCTTGGCTACACTTGACTTGCCAGATATATCACATCTTACGAATGATCTGATTCTTCATTCATCGTACTTGCCTCCGGTGCCATCCAAGATACCAAGAGATTGCCCAAATTTCGATGGAAAAGCTAAAGGAGATCCTCAGGCCCATGTGATGACATATCACCTCTGGTGCTCGTCAAACTCATATGTGGATGATTCCATTCGTCTTCGTCTTTTCCAACGAATCCTTACAGGTGTCACAACAAAATGGTACATCGAGCTACCTCGAAGTACTTTTCATGACTTCAATTTGTTAGCCATGGCCTTTCTCACGCATTTTCAACTGCCAGTTCGTTACGAAACGAGTACCTATCTGCTCAAATTACTTAAGCAAGACTCTGCGATGCACATCTCTGATCATATGCATGAATGGAGACGTAGACGTCGACTGATCAAGTTCGAGATAGATGATCAATTGCTCATTGAATGGTTTACCAAATCATTTGTAGCCCCAATTGCTCACGATATAGCCATGGGTGGATGCATCACTAAAGAGCAAGCCATCGCTTGTGCCCAGTACTTGGACTTGGTCTACTCTCAGTCTGACACCTTATATGAATTATTACCCAATGCTCCGCGGCCATCATCTGATCACGCGATATCGAAGTCACCTATTGTCCCTCCCGTTGATGGAGTTATTGGTTCAGTATCCCAGGCCCCTACCAAAACTTCTTCCAAATAGAAGTCGGTCTCAAATACTACTCCTAATAATTCATCTCAAAACCCTCCAGGCATTGGTAAAACCTCAGAGGTCCATGTTGTCCAATCTACCGCAGCGGAGAAATCCTCGAAAGGAAAAAAGAAAAGCAAAGGCAAATCTAAAGTCGATGCCCCGAAACAAGTTCCTCCTAAATTATCTAGCACCGAATCATCGCAACGAAAACCTAAGTATCCCTACCTCATTTGCGAGGAGGATCACTATACTAAGGATTGTCCACGACAATCCGAAGTTAGTTGATTGCTCAAGGGGACCCCTGCTGTCCTCAAAGAGCCTTTTTCGTCTCAGCAGACTCAAATGGTAGACCAACCCTGGTTTGCTTCCTTTGGATCTCAAGTGTTTATGATGAGCATGCCCATTAATGTGGCTACCCAATCGAAGGATTATCAAACTCTAGATCCCACAACAGGGAAAGAAAAAGAATTTCCACCTTCTTCTTCTACCCCGAGTTCAGGCCCTATGCAAATGAGCGCCCTAACCCTGATTCTGCTCCATGGCCACCCTCTCGTGGTGTGCTGTGGAAATCCTCGTACAACCCCAATGCCCGAGCTGCTCAACATTCCAATATTGTTGAAGATTTGGCTCAGGCACCATCAACTATGTCAGGTCTCGAGGTACTCCAAAGCTTCCCATCACAACGGAAATATTTGCTATCAACTATCGGGGGCATTGATCCCACTGTTTCTAATTTGATCTGTTTCGATCTAGAGAACCATGTTCCAAGCTCCCTCATCAGATTGGATTTCTTATTCAGGTAATCATTAATGAAAAGACCATCCACCACACTATCATCGATGAAGGTGCTTCTACCCGCATCATGTCAACTGCGTGTTGGAAGGCTATTGGTTCCCCTACATTGAACCAGTGTCCAAATACATTGGAAGCTTTTGATGGGCGCGATTCGTGACCCTTCGGTGTTTTACCCAACCTTGCCATCACCCTGGAAGGCAAGACAATGCAAGTCAAAGTAGAGATTATTGACGCCAATCTCAATTATAATCTTCTACTCGGCTGAAGTTGGACCCATGCCATGCATGCTGTGGCCTCCTCTTTGTTTTGTGTGATTCCTTTTCCCCATCAAGGGAGGATTGTCACCGTTGATCAACTGTCTTTCTTTGCCTCTTCCTCGTTTGATGGCAACGTTCCATATGTCAAGGACTCTAGTACTCCCTTTGAGAGTGTGGGGGCAGGTCTCTTCAAAGATTCTGCCTTAATGGGGATTTTTCCACTCCCACCTTCTCATGTTGCCTCCGTCAACATGATCTCGGTCAAATATGATCCCTGGGTCATACCTGCGCCAGATTTGGTTGATGCTTGGGGCGACATCATGCCGCTTAGTAACGCCGAAGTCAATTACGTGGAAATTGTTTTGGTTGCAAACTTTGCATCCTTTGGTTCTCATATCTTGAAGACCTCTCTCGATATGTATTCTCAATCCCCCTGGCTTTACACTTTGGAATCATCTGATCCCTTAGCCGAGACCCAACATGAACCCTAACAGTGAGTTAATTGACCTTCAAGGTATTTGCCTAGGTTGTACTCATCATCGCTCCTCATTCTCGCCTCGCTCGACGGTTATGTATACCTCTTCTGAAGAGTCCGCTTCTCCATTGCTTATTGATGTGTCAGTTTATCCTGGCATAATCAAGATCTTTCAACTGAGGACACCTTTATCCCTTCATGGATTTAGGAATTTTCACCCTCCTCGAGTTTTCACGAATTGTCCTCTGACTTTTAAACCTCCCTCACCCAAGGGGCATGGGGGAAAATCCTTATATAAGTTATACTCTATTATTTGGCCGAGTCGATGCTTACTTGTCATGGCAACGGTAAAACTTCGTTGCTCATCTGTGTTGATTTATTACCTGAGTCCCAGCATGGACTCTTGCCTCAAAAATTACTATGCTTAGGTCATCTTGCATGGTTATTTATGTACATTAGTGTGTGATTAATTTCTATACAACGTGGTTTTGTGTGAAAGTTTTCAAACAACCCTCCTATTTACTATGCTTTTCTTGCTTTGCAGATGTTTGTGGTTCCTCACGTCGGTTTCGCCATTGGTGCTTGCGGAAGTACTCAGAACCTATCATCTGCGACATGGGCTATCTACAACCCTAACAGTGAGTTAATTGATCTTCAAGGTATCTACCTAGGTCGTACAATCAACAACAATGTTGAATACAGTGCGGTCATCGAATTGTTATCAAAAGCCATCGCTCTGGGCATCAGAGAATTGGTTGTCAACCTAGATTCATAACTTTTCGTCCTTCAACTCAACAAGAAATATTCCATCAGGAACCCTCAAATATTAAGAATGTATCTCCGTATTTGTCTGTTAGAAAGACATTTTGATTATATTACATATCATCATATTCCTAGATGCATGAATACATTAACAGATGCATTAGCTTATTACGTGTTGGATAGACATTTGCGAAACATGTAAAATATAAGACAAACCATGTGTACCATAATAGATAGGAAAATATAACATATATACATATGTGAGAATGTTTGATACAACAAAACCCCAAAAAATAATATGTATCTCCATAATAATATCGGTGGCTCACAGGCCTCGTACATTTGTGGCACACAGGCCTCAAAAAATATGTAAGTACTGGACCTAGGAACTACTCAGCATGGTGGTCATGATAGCACGATACAACTCGTACTATGCAACTCATCAATTGGCAGATCCAGCCTGAGACTCCCACTATGTGCCTCTGGTACTACTGAGGCATGTCTCCTGTCCGAGCATACTCAGGGATACCACGAGTCAACCCCTCAAGGCTCCTCGCAATCTCTTACTCGTTATCGCTCCATTCCGGATAAGGGGCGACAACATCAACAGGATGGGGATAACGCCTGGCTATTGGGGACATCCCGGCTAGCCTCTCTCGTCCAACATCTGCATACACAAGAGAAATGTTATCAGCATGCATATACTAAAAACAATTAAAAAACATCAAAATAAAACATTTGGTTTTGTTTTTACCTTCATCATAAAAGTCCTCCCCATCTGGCAAAGGCATATCCAACTCTCCACGGAAATCAGTGCCGTTGTACGGCTAGTCCTCCACGACGATTTTCTGTTGTCATAGACACGAAAAGAATGTTGGTCGGTAGGACATCTGCTGACATCAAACGACTTCAGTGGGCAATCCGTGGATTGCGTGGTGTGGGAGGATCAACCTCAATCAATTTATACTGGAACAATGGCACTCATTTCAAGAAAAAGGTCACAAGTGCTGATATGAAGCCAAATTGCTTTAGATTTCCTACCTTGGCCATAGACAACTGACTCTTGATGTTCATCTTCATGGCCTCTGCTCATTTGAAGATCGTAGGAGCTGTGCAGTCAATAGCGTAAAGGAACTTTGACTTATTAGTCTCATGTTCCTCCTGGGAATCTCAATCTTCCCACTTTTGGATTTCAGGGCCTCAGGACAATGCGCGGAAAGCAGGGAAGATATGCTTGCTCAGACCGGACGTGACCCATACAAATTCACTGGCTCACCTCTGTGAGACAAACCAGTGATGAAGTAGATGTCTGAAGCTGTCAACTCCAGCTCCTAGTCCCCAATGACAAAAATCTCACGATTGATGTCCCAAAGGCTTATCAAATACCAAAGCGATTCGGGTTGGGCCCGCATCCCTGGTGTAAGGAAAAAATTGAGGAGCCCACAAGCCCTAAAAGCCTCCAGGCAATTTGGATTATTCATTGCTTGGGTGTCCACATATTTGTGTTCTCTTTCCTTCCAATCCACCATTTTCGGTGATTTCTCTCCTGCAAAAGCCATTTATTTGAGTCAATCATCAATTTTGACACATAAAAATCAAATTTTAACGGTCAGTTCTTGAGAAAACTTGTTTTTTTCCCTATCCACAGCGCCAAAATTCCTATTTTAGAAATAGTCGCACCGGTTGGTGCAAATGGTCATGCAAATAGCCCTCGACTAGTGCGATCCTGTGCCCGGAAATTGCACCGAACGAGGGCGAATTTTTTTCTCAAAAACCTCCCTAAAAATCCAAAAAAATGGTTAAAAGCATAAATAAATAGCATGAAAATGGAGCTTAGGGATTCGACTATTACCTGGAACTGATGGCTCATCGATTGAGCTCACGGATCTCCCGCAATATGCTCCAGAAAAACTAAGGCAAAAGTGGGTAAAAAGTCTCCATTGCAAAGGTAAAATGGCAAATGGTAAAAATATATTTACTTTTCCTATTTTTATTCATTTTTTCATGCAAATATCAGGTTTTGTAAATATTTTTGACCTATTTTGCCTCAAGGACTCGGTAATACACTTTGCCTTGCTTGTGCAGCGACAAGTGATGGATGTTCGACGATGGCGATGAGTTATATTTCAGCTCTTTTCTTGACTCGTTAAACCCATATGAAAAGATCACCAAGTATTTTTTCCCTTTTTGACTCATTAAAGAGAACAAAAATAGGGCATCCGCTTTCAGCTCTTTTCTGACCCTTTAAAAATGAAAAGATGACCAAGCCCTTGTTGTTTTGAACTCATCAACGGATGTGAAACGTCGTGCACCTAGTATAAGTTTACCCATTTTTCAGAATGGGAGGCACTATTTACGAAAAAGGTACTCCTTGAATGAAATGGTCAAGCGGTTCTCTCAAGTATTCTTTTCTACCTTTTCAGGCTTGAGAGACACAAACATATGAAAAGGGACCATGTGGAGTTTTCTTTTACGTGTCTTTTTCAAACTCTCTAAACATGAAAAAGATACCGAGTTACACCTTTGTTAGACTCGTAAACTATTAAACAACATCAGATTCGCCACCATGATGAACACGAGCTTCTCCTTCCTAGGGCTCGTTAAACTTACTAGGTCGGGTTTGTCTGAAGGATGAATTTACAGTGAAAGCATATGCTATCCCCTTCAAGCTTGCGATTAAAAAATAATTGGGGTACTCTCCAGAAATGGTGGGGGGAAAATTTGGAAATCTTTCGAGTCGTATCGGCAACTTACTCTTGAACATGACACTCTTTGCTTTATGTTGAGATGGGACATCCTCCTTTACATCGTTGACCTTCCTGGGTTTGGGATGTTCTTTTTTTCCTTCCATATAATCTCTGCTATGTCACCATGACCACCGATCAAATGGATCCAAAAACTGTCGAACTTCCAGTTGTGTCACTAATATGTTCAAGAGTTGTCCTTCTGTAGTTACATTTACCTCTGTTTCTCTGTATTATCCAAAATCATTTTGCATCCTCTCGTCTCGCGTCGATGATGTGGGATTCCTTATGGCCCTCCTTCGACATGGTCACTTTCTGTCAACATCAACTCATTATCTGAGAAGTTGATCAAGAGACTCTCTTCCAATACCTTAGAGATTGCATGCCTTAATGGCAAGTTCTTTGCACTCGATGACAAGTTCACATCATTAGCTTTCGATTGAGTGATTTCATGGGTGTTCGACTTCAGTTCCTATATTCACATTCCGTGAATTGTGCTGATAGTACCTTGAGGTCCACTGTCATTATTGGTGGTTTCTCTCACGCTTGTTAATAGTTTACATCATTGACTAGTAATCAAGCGACTTTCTAGCATGTTCGACGTCAACACATCTATTCGCATGCTAGGATCTGTACTTTGATCGGGTTGTGTTGGAGCGCAAGACGCTGGACTCAGATCACGAAAGGCCAGGTTGCGAAGTGGTGTGACAGGGTTTATGATGATATGCATGTCTCTTTCAAATGGTTGGCTGCGACCAAACCATGTCTTATCATATGCAATCCTTCTCATTATTAGATGGCTATGACCATACCTTGGTTTCATTATGATCCTCTTTGATGGATGGCTGTGCCCATGCCTAGATCCATTTACATGATCATTCTCTGGATGGCTACGTCCATGCCATGATTCATGTATCATTTGACAGAGATCTCAAATTATGTATATGTACTTGCTTGCAGGTTTTCAAATGGCAAACCGGTTCCCTGCACTGATTTATAAATCGTTTCATCCCTCACTCTGGTTCGAACTTCACACTTTAGGGGGCATCTGTTACACAACATTTTGTCACTGTCCCTGTACCCCCCGTTCCTTGATCCTGGAGGACCTCTACAATGAACCTCGCATGCTTTGCCTTCATGGAGAAACTCCCATTATGTCCCTCTCCATGAGCAGATCATTTCCCTTTTGCACCATTTCCCTCGAAACTTTTGTTTTGCCCAATTTACAAGACCTAATGACATTTGTCCCCCCCGTGCCGATGTGTAGAGATTAGCATGATTCCCTGTGCCGATTTGTGCGACTGATTTGTGTTCCAGTTGCGTCAGTCCTGTTATGGAAAGTTTTTTAAATTAGAGCTGAAGCTTCCATCTCTAGAAGCTCCGTAATGGAAGTCTGGTAAATGGTTTGGCAGGATGGGGTCGAGGATGACAGTTTGGGCTCCTTTCCCCTATAATGATGGAACTACCTCAAGGGATAATTCCTTCTCCCATGAGAAGAGGATCCATCTCCCATCCATCTTTCCTGTAAAAACCTCCCTTCTTCCCAAGCACAAACTAGTGACTAGTGTGAAAATCAGAGTTAGAGTTTTGGCTAAGTGTAAATATACTAGACAGACAAGCTATTACTAGTTGTGTGAGGGAGAAGTGTGTTGGTTTGGAGTGAAGCCTAAAGGGAAGAATCTTTAATCTATAGTTGTTTGAAGCCATCATAAGTGCTAGTAGAAGTGTGTGGGAACCTGGTCTTGTTAGAGGAACACTACAACGTCAAGACGAATGGTTGTAATCTCTCTTTGATATTAATATATGCAACTATCAATTGATTTCCTACATGTTTTGTAATATTACATATTCGTGTCTTAATGCTTATTGACTCATTAAGTAGGTTGAATTGCAATTTTTTTATTATTATGTTTGTGTGTTGTTGTTGTTTACTTGTTTCAGGAGCTTGAAGAAGGAAGCGAGAGATTGCTGGAGTGAGCAAGTGAGGACATCATCAAGTAGGATAAGCGACCAAGAGGTAGGCCCTCTTGATTGATTCTAACCTAAGGAAATCTTCCACAGAATGTATCTATTGTGGCTAGACCCATTATCGGGCTAGAGGAATTCATTTGTGTCCGCACTTATAATTTTACTTCACCACAATACCATTGATTAAATGAAGGTGGGTAGCATTTCTACAAAATGGGAATCTAAAAGAAATAGTAATAAAATGGACTAGATATGGACTATTTATGCTATTTAGGAGAAAAGATTGAATATATGATCATAAGTTCATTGGTGGATTATAAAGTTTCTGAAAGACAACATGACATATAGTAAGAGAATCATGATCTTTTCAAGGTAACATTAATGAGGGGAAATACAACAAATGATGAAAAAAAGGCTAATGGAATCAATCCTAAGAGATAAATAAATTGATTTAGAATATGTGATGCCACAATCAATCTACAATATAATGTGGAGTTGACTTGATATCAATAGTAAATGGTTCGCATGGGGAGGGGGGAAAGCAAGTCATTGCAAGGGATGATAGACATAAGTTGTCTACATAATTACACCCTTCACCCTTCACACTTCTCACTTCATAGCATGACTTAGAGGTGGTGCTGATGTTGTAAAACTATGGTTGGGTAGTGAACAACTCTAATTCAGATAATTACTATAGATAGTCTTGAATAAGATAAACATTCTTACTATTTACTTAGTTATGTTCGGCCACACTATGATATTTCCTTATGTTACTTTTAATTCATGTGTGTATACAGGCTATTTAATTTCCATTCCTATGGAAAGTATTGTTTGCTCAAGATAATCCTATATATATTACATAAGGAATTATTCTAAAAGGAAACTAAGTGTGTTGCATGCATATTTGCATATGGGGTTGTCCACGTGATATGGTTATGAGAAAGCCAATTATGAAACTAATATGCCTCATAAAGAAGGTTGAGAAAAAGGTTTTGTATTGCACCAAAGTAGCTTTGTTTATTGAGCTAAAAATCATTATTTAGAGTAATTTGAAGCTAAAAAAAAATGTTTTCTCTATTGTTATTGGAAAATGGAAGAAACAAAACTAAATAAAGCCACAATGTATCTGTGTTCATTATATTGATCTAGATGGATATTGGTGGCCACTTGCCTATTCCACTTGGACCCCCACCATTGTTTTTTTTTTCAGTTTTTCAGTTTCCTTAATTGTAGCACAATTTACTATTTTTGGTAGTTTTCCGAGTTCTGAACTTTCGGAGCAGTTTTGAGGCCTTAAAAAAAGTTGTTGTTGTTGTTGTTGTTGTTGTTGTTTTTTTTTTTTTTTTTAATTTTTTTTTTTTAACGTGAGTCTTTGATTAACAATTATAGTTGAAAGTTTGAGTCCTAGGATAAATATTTCTAGAAAGGTATCATGAGCATCAAGCAAAGATTGTATGCCAAAGTTACGACCCCAAGAAGTTGATGTACCAATTTACCCCAACAGGGCCCACGCTTTTGGTGATTCATCTCCTATGGGTTAGGTTTTTGGATGTTTAGGGTTTTCCATTGTTTCTCAATAATAAATAGGCCTAGGAGCCTCATTGTAACATAATTCAGAGGCATGTAGCTGCCACATCTTCTCTCAGAGGTAAGCTACCATCGTTTGAGTTAGTTTATTTCCATTTTGTTTGTAAGCATATTTCAGTTCTTTGATAGTAATGAAATGAAGTGTTATTTTTGCAGCATCTCTGTTTTTGTGGTTATATTTGTATTTTGTTGCGTTCTTATTTAAGTTCAGATCAATGGTATTAGAGCGATCTGGTCTTTCTTTGTTTTTCTTTGCATGTCCCCAACGAGGTCGGGGTATAAGGAGTTAGGGCTCGAACTGGTTGAACCCTTGCAAGACCAGCCTTGCAAACCCTGACAACCTCCCATGGCGGAAGAAAAGAAAGACGAGAGAGCATGAGATCCTTTCAAAATATTGCCTGAAGAAACCATTGAGTGATAAAAGAATGCGATGATGGACAACTTTGCCCAGATCCTTCGACGACTACCCACAAGTGACACATCTTCTTTCGGCAACCACTATGGGAGTGCCACTCCATTTAAGGTACAAGTTAACTTTGACATCTTGATATTTGAAGGTTAGATAGATGTGGATGTCATAGATAAATGGTTAAATTTGCTAGAATAATATTTCTCGGTTCATGACTTTTCCAACCGGGAAAATATTACTTTTTCACTCCTCAAAGCCGCCCCCCATGTCAAGGACTAGCGGGAAACCTACTGCAAGAAGAGGGACGAGAGTGAACTCTCACTATTCTCAGCCGCACCCACTTGGAATTCTTTTTGAGATGCCATCAAGGAGGAGTATTACCCCATCGGGAGCTATGAAGATAAATACATAGAGTGGACCATGATGCGGTAGGGAAGGGACCAAGATGTGCTAGAGTTCACAAATATTTTTCATACCCTTCGCATGAAGTTGGGTATCAAGGATTATGAGCAACATTTGGTACTCAAGTTTCGTGGCTGTCTACACAAGTATATCCAGGATGAGATGGAATTCCTGGACATCACCTCGCTTGGTGCCGCCTATCGATACATTGTCAAGATTGAACAAAAATTTAAACAAAAGAAGCGAGACTTTGGATCTGTGAATTCGAAGCAAGGGAAAGGCAGCCCCAAGCCACAAAACCAAGGAAAAATCCAAGGCATGGTGACCTAGGACAACCTGTCAAAGCCGTAAGGAAAGAAAAACACCACGAAGACAAAGAAGGACATGGGGAAATGGTGTGAGTTCCCTAAGATTCCCACTCACAATGTAAGTGAGTGTTGGACCAAGCAGTCACTGGTGATTGAGCTAAAGGCTTTTGAATTAGATGCATGTTCCAACTACGAGTTAGAACCCGACAAGGGGAATGACAAAGGGAAGCACATTATTGTCGTGGAGCCTAGTGCCACTGTTGCCACCACCAAGATCCAGAAGAATGAGCCTGAAGATCCAAAGGAGGGGGAGTGCCTCTTCCACTCACAAATGTGGGTGAAGGGTTCTCTGTTGTAGTTCATTGTTGACAATGGGAGCCAAAAGAACCTCATTTCAGCAGAGGTCATGAAGTAGTTGGGCCTACCGACCACAACACACCCGTAGTCATACACCTTCAAGTGGCTTCACCAAGGGTGAGATCTTCATGTTAGCCAACAGTGCCACCTTCCCTACAACATCAAGCCCTTCATAGAGGAGGTACTGTGTGATGTTTCTCCTCTTGAAGTTTGTGATGTATTATTTGGACAACCATACTTGTGGAAGTGACATGATGTGTATGAGTCTAGGCCCCGTAGTGTTATTATTACTTTAGGCAATAAATTGTATAGGATACCAGAGGTAGCACCACCTACCACCATCTCTTTTATCACTGTGAAGCAATGCAATAAGATCATTTCCCAAACTAGAAAATTTGTTTTCCTTATAATTCACCCTCAGGGCAAGAAGAATATTGTGGCTATGGCCTCCAAACGAGGCTCCTCCACACAACAACAACAGATGGACAAGGTCGTGGAGGAGTACAGGGACATATTGACCTCGACCACAAGGGTACCTCTACACTATCAGGTCAAACACTTCATTGATCTAACCTTAGGTGCGCTACTTCCAAATGGACCAATCTATTAATACTCTGTTCTGGAGAACGAAGAAATCAAGAGACAATTTCAGGAGTTGTTGCAGAAAGGGCACATCAGGCCAAGTTCATCGCCCTGTGGGAGCCCGATCGTGTTGATACAAAAGAAGGCCATGACCTAAACACTATGTATTGGCTATCGAGAATTGAACAAGATCACTGTCTGGAATAGGTATCCAATCCCACAGATTGATGATCCTGTGGACTAGCTCAAAGGGGGGAAATATTTCAGCAAGATTGACTTGAATTATGGGTATCACTAGGCACCAATAGAACCCTCTGGTGTGTGGAAGACTACCTTCAAATCCAAGGAGGGCCTATTCGAATGGTTGGTCATGCCTTTTGGGTTGGTGAATGGCCTCGCAACCTTCATGAGGCTGATGGATGACATCTTGCGACCCTTCACAAACTCATTCATGGTGGTATATTTGGATGACATCCTAATCTTCTTCCAGAGTTGGGAAGAACACCTCTGCCATATTTAACAGGTCCTCCAAACTCTGCAACAACACAAATTGTGTGATAATTTGGAGAAATGCACTTTTGGTATGACCCAAGTTCAATATCTGGGGTACATCATTGATGAGTGAGGTGTGCATGAGGACCCAACCAAGATTTAAGTAATTCGGGATTGGCTAAACCCCCACTCTAACAGAGCTCCGTAACTTTCTGGGTCTTGCCAATTTCTACCACAAGTTCGTGTTGGGGTTCTCTCATATCACTTAGCCTTTGAGTCAAGTCACCAAGGGCATAGCGAAAGCAAAATTCTTTTGGTTTGAATCCCAACAGAAGGCATTTTCTGAGTTGAAGCACCACCTCTACTCTGCACTAGTTTTCAAATTACCAGACCTACAACAACCATTTGAGATCCATACAAATGCCTTCAACTATGTTATTGGTGCAATTATTACTCAGCAGGGGCATCCAATGACATATCACAATGAGACAATTTGAGACACAGACCCAAAGTATCCTACCTATGACATAGAGATGTATTCCATTGTGCAAGCCTACTGATAATGGAAACATTACATTCTAGGGAAGGAAACAATCATCCACAAAGACCATCGACCCCTGTAGTTCATACAAACACAAGGGAAGTTGCAGAATGATCACCATCATAAATGGTCTAGATACCTGCAACAGTTCCATTTGAACATTAAGTATAAGAAGGGAAACACCAATGATGTTTCAGACTGCCTCAGCTGACCGCCAGTCATGGCACTGACCACTGTGCTTGACTCTTGTGGGCATGAGACTTCGGAGTGGCCACATATGTATAGGAGCAATCCAGAATTCCACAAAGACATACTATACAATCTTGGAAGGCAAGCAAGTTCCAAATTTTGACCTTCAGGATACACTGTTATGTTACCTGGGACACCTCTATGTTCCTTCAAGCAAGCATGCTAAGATGATTTGGGAGACACACTACAATAGGGTCGTTGGACACTTTGGAGTAGAGAAAACAATGACAGTGCTGCAAAAGTATTTTTATTGGCTAAACCTTAGATGAGATGTTGGGAAGTACATCAGATCTTGCACTACCCATGCCATTTCCAATCCGACCATCAAGAATCAAGGCCTATATATGGCTCTACCTACTCCTATTTGACCTTGGGAATCCATATCCATGGATTACATGTCAGGCCTCCCTTCTATAAAGCATGGAAACCACTATTTTTTCGTGGTTGTTGATAGATTCTCTAAGATGGCCATTCTAGTGGCCTGCAAGAAGACTATCATAGCAGAAACCACTGCTAAGCTCTTTTTTGGACGAGTGTGGGTACACTTTGGGATCCCACAGTCCATTATCTCAGATAGGGACAACAAGTTCCTAAGTACATTTTGGTCAAGTCTTTGGTCGATGCTGGATAACAAGCTCACTAAGTCCACGACTTTCTACCCCCAAACTGATGGCCAAACAGAGGTTTTCAACATGACGATCATACGCATTCTGTGCATGTACAACTCAAGGCATCCACATACATGGGATGAAAACCTCCCCTATGTCCAACAAAACTACAACAGTTCTCTCCATAGATCACCGGGAACAACCCCTTTCAAGTGGGGTTGGGATTCTAACTACTATGTCCCATTAATGTGGCCATACCATTTGCAGCTACTCAGGAAGATTCAAATCATGTCCAGTCTGAAGCTGACAAGGCTAACAACTTCATTTAGTGCATTCAATACATTCACTAGAAGGTCCATGACATATTTGACAAAACCAATGCTAAGTACAAGCGATGACATGATCAATATCGGGTGCCACACAAGTTCCACGTGGGCGACAAAGTTGTTTGTAGCAGGAGTGCCTCGCTGGGCCCCACTGCAAGCTTCACTCACTTTGATATGGGCCTGACACCATCACTAAGGCTATAGGGGACAATGATTTCGATCTCAACATTTCACCATTCCTTGGCTTATACCCAATGTTCAATGTGGACAATGTTCGACAATACTTTCCACCATTACTGGACACATCAGACATTACAAAACAACTCACACCAATAGAACTAAACACTAACCACATGGAACAAGCCAAAGCTGATCGGATCATGGATGCACAGATCAAGAACACTCACTAGTAGAAGATGCAACTGTATTGGGTTGTTAAAGTTGGTCATCTCCAGCACCAAGGCAAGTGGCTCACCAATGTTCAAGTTCATCAGAAGTTTCCCCATCTCATGGAGGCACTCAATGCAATGCGGACCATTTCTTCCTAAGGGGGGAGGAATGATCCAAGTGGATATTGGTGGCCACCCTCCTATTCCACTTGGATCCCCACCATTTTTTCTTTCAGTTTTTCAATTTCCTTAATTGTAGCACAATTTACTATTTTTGGTAGTTTTTCAGCTATTGAACTTTCAGAGCCATTTTGAGGCCCTAAACGACATTTTTTTTTTTGGAAAATAGGAATAACAGAATCTACGATTGATGTTTGTAGTTGAAAGTTGTAGCCCTCAGATAAATCTTTCTAATGAGGTATCATGCATGTCAAACAGTGACTCCGGGAAGTTGATGTACCAATTTACCCCAATGGGGCCCATAGTTTTGGTGATTCATCTCCTAGGGTTAGGTTTTTGGATGTTTATGGTTTTCCATTATTTCTCAATAATAAATAGGCTCGGTAGCCTCATTGTAACACAATTCAGAGGCAAGTAGCCGCCACATCTCTTCTTAGAGATGAGCTACCATCGCCTAAGATAGTTTATGTCCATTCTATTTGTAAGCATATTTTAGTTCTTTGATATTAATGAAACGAAGTGTTATTTCTGTTGCATCTTTGTATTTGTGGTTATATATGTATTTTGTTGCATTACTATTTAAGTTTAGATCATATATGTACATCCTTTTACTGGAATATTTGAGAAATCTTGTTTTAGGGGTGATAGAGACATGGTTGAAATTGCATGAAGTCGTGTATTACATTTCTACTAGAAGGCTACCAATACAATGTTAAAATACCTAGAGGAGAGAATGTTAAGTAAAATAAAATAAAAATTGAACTAGTTGTTCAAGTTGGATGGAGTGAGATGTTATGATGATCCACCTAAAGTGTTGGTATTTTTTATGGTGACAAGACCCAAATGATGCCAATTATTGCATCCATCAATGCAAATTATTGATGATTGATGCTAATGATTTATGGAATGTGAATGACAATGGAAATTCCATAAAACCCAAAATTAAAATATTAAGAAAGAGAATTCACAATCTCTTATAATCATGTAAGTTCAAGAATATTCTTTTCATATTTGCTCACATCTTAATCTATAATTATGATCTACTTCACATTCAATGTCATTTGGGGAATGTAGTATTCAAGCAGAAAATATCTAGCTCCAAAAGACATGAGATCTTTGATTATAGGAACTAAATGACCTAGTCATAAACAAAGAAAAAAACCCATCACATAACATGAACTCTCTATAATAGCATACAAAGTATTCATAAGATACAATGGGACAAGTATAGCCCATGAGCTGCTACCTAGGAGGATGCAAAAACTATATGTTGCAACTACCCCTCACTTTTGACCATCTGTGATGCCCATTTTGAATTAGATAGCTACCTATGTTAAGGCTCTATTTGTAGTTTCATGTTATTTTATTTATGAATGCTATGTAATATTGATGCATTTTAGTTGGACAAATGAAACTACTTATATAAATCATTTATGGATTAGGTATTGTTGATTAAAATATTTGATGTATGATTTACTTGATGTACCACTTACTTGGTTATGATTTATCTAGTATATAGCTTATCAAATTTATTGTTGTTTGATGTTTGGCTTAAGGGGATATGATTTATCTAATGAATGACTTACGGAAACTATGATTTATCTAATGTAAGGTTTATTTTCAGTATGTTGTTACGGAGTACAAAATTGACTCGTGGATACTAGAGTTAATAACTTGATGATTAAGATCACTTATATATAAATATATTTTGTTGTTATGTAAATGCATGAATGATAACTAACCTGCAGAATGGAAAGATCTATATGATAACCAAGATCTATGCTTCTAATGGGGAAATGTTGAGACATCCAATGAGGAATGTTATGATGTACATTGTTCTATTACATTTTGTATCTACTTGATATACACTATTATGACATGGGTAAAGTGTAAATGGTAGGTGAAAAGACTGTTTGACTGGATTATTCGATGACAAGTATCCAACCAACGTCGTAGTGTGGTCCATATTAGGGTGTTAACCCTAGTTTTGAGGAGGGATGGAGGCATTTCCCACCATGCAACCTCCATGCTTGGAATCGTGGGAGGGGAGTGATGGACACGGTCCCATGGATGTGTGATGACGATTACGAATTTCCTACTGGGGAAGTTAGGTCGACATAGTTGATGCTTCCGCCATATTGGTTTTATCAGTGGTTGGATTGGTATAGTTGATGCCATAGTATATTGCGATAGAGAATGGATAGGATGAGAGCGAAAGTAGGTTAGTGTTGAAAATAGCAACAAGAAATGCTAAAAATAGCATTGATATAAATAACATTTCAGGATATACTCCAACTCTGTTGGAAATAACAAAATATAGAAATGCTAAAAATAGCATTGCTATAAATAGCATTTCAGGATATATTCCAATTTTGATTTGTCCTTGAATCAAAATTGAGAATTACAATTCGAATTTAGTCTCACTAGTTGTTTGAAAAATAATTAATTAATTCATCTTGAGTTAATTAGTTGGAGAAATTCAAACATGAAGTCTTTGTGAAGACATGCGACAATTATCCCTTTGATTGAGGAAGTTATCCCTTAATTAAGGAGATAAGGATGAATTGTAATTAGTTAGCTCAGTTAATTGAGTTAAGTCCGGTTAAATTAGTTCCAAACAATTGGAGGAACTAATTGTGAGTTCAGCCAGTTAATGCATGCATGCATGCAACTAGTGTTCTCTAGATAACTAAATATTCTCCCATAAAGAACTCATGCATGTCAGTTCAGACAGAGACCCAATTGAGATTAAAGACAGGGACATTGTACTATTAGTTGGAGGAATTTTCCTACAAAGGAAACTCATCCATGTAGAAGGAATCAACTCCTTCAGGAATTCGAAGTTATTTCAGAGGTCAGTGTTGTGTGTGAGGTGAGAATCACACAAGTTGCAGCTAGAGGACCTAGGAGAAACCGCACAAGGAAATAGGAGGCTTGGAGGACTGAAGGAAGGCACATGTGTTGTCTATTCTGTCTATGAGCAGCAATGAGGGATTGTATTGAGAGCTGGATAGCTTGTGAGCTAAAGCGTTGTGTAATCCTAAGATATTTCCACTTGTATGATAATACAGATAGAGGGGTTTTTAGCTGAGGCTTTCCCTAGAGTGTTCTTCTGTGTTTCATGTGTCTGATTTCTTCTTCTTTGTTATATGTGTTTCGATTGATCTTGCTTAAAATCGATTAAGCTTCCGCAAGTTTGATAGTAGAAGTAGATTAAGTATTTTTCTTTAGTACACTGCATAATCAAATTAATCTACAATGAGAATTTCTACATGGTATCAGAGCTAGCTGATCCATAGAGAAATTTCTACATGGTATCAAAGCAAAGGTGATCAAAGCGGAGAATAGTATATGTTAAACAGACACATGGCAAAGACAAATAGGAAAGTTAAAACATGAGAGTACAATTTTATTAACAAATCATATACATTTATAGTACATGGTTTGACTATTGGGTTTCACATCCCAAGGTCTCTTGGACTTCTTTTTGTCTATTCAGCTTCCACACTAACCCATTGAGGACTAGGTGTCCAACATTCCCCCCTTAATCCAAAAGGTTATGTATGAGTCCAAGAAGAGAGCTGTAATACAAAATGTGCAAAAAATGCATGGCAACACTAGGCTGAATGTGCTCTCTGAAATGTTGGTATAAAGGGCGGTGGTTTAAGGATGACCACGAACATTGGAACGCATAGTGTAGTTCCCAGAACTCTTCCAAAACTGGCAAGAAGCTGAAGTCTTCTGCTAGAGGAAGTGCTCCTATTGTTTTGAAGAGGGAAACCTTCAACCATGAAAGGGAGGTCTCACCCCGCATAAAAGGGAGAACTTCAACCTGAAAAGGGAAGTCTTAACCTGTGATGGTTTAAGGATGACCAACAACTCTGGAATGCTTAATGCAATTCCTAGAACTCTTCCAAAACTGGCAAAAAGATGAAGTCTTCTGCTAGAGGAAGTGTTCTCAATTTTGTTTCTGGAATTCTTTCGAAACTAGCAAGAAGTTGAAGTATTCTGCTAGAGAAAGTGTCCTAGATTACCAACTAAAGGCATGTTCAGGGGCATCTTTGTTTCTGGCTACAACTATGAAATTGGTGTGGTAGGTTGTGGCTCAGGCTCGCTTGATGTGGCTTTGAAGCTTGTAGATGACCATCATTTTCCCCCCTGTCAGATACAAGGTGAGATGATGGAGAAAACTCAACTGCAAGACTGTTCAATACTCTAGAACAAGTTCTGACATGTGACTAAAATATATTCTTGGCTGTTTATGCCCATTGCCAAGAAGCGATCCATCCTAGATGAATCTTTTTTCTTGTAGGAGACTTGTTTCTGAAGCATCTATGTGAAGAATCACTGGTTTTATGATATTGCTTACATGGATGAAGATCAAAACAATGATCTTTTAGATGGCCAACTCGGTCAGAGTGTTGGCATTTCACAATCTGTTGTTGTTGTTGTGAAAGAGGAGTAGAATCTAGAACAGCTGGAGGTGAACTGTCATGAAGGAATCCGACACTCTGAAACTGAATGGGCTTTGAGTAGTCTGGAATATAAAAGGACAAGTCCTTCTCATATCCGAGACTAGTTCTCTGTTTTTTGTGGAAAAGCTCTTCCCAAGGTCTGATGATGGGCTTGGAAAGTGAAAGCTAAACTTCTGCATCTGCATGTAGCCTTGTTGCTTTACGGGAGTCTGTTTTAATCTTCTGAACAAAAATAGGTTCAGAATGACTCCTCTGTTTTAATTCTTCTTGCTGTAGCTGAGATTCGAGCTGAAAAATATCAATTTTCTCTTGTGCATTTTGTAGACAGACCTAAATGTCTGTGAGAGAAACTTTGCTGACTTTTAATGTATCATGAGTAGTAGACAATATCAGAGTTTTGAGGAACTCTAATACTTCATTGATTCTGGCCATTTTCTTCAATGTTAAACTTACAATTTAAACCAACTATGAACCAATGTCACTACAAGGTATTCTCAAAGTTTGTTCTCCCAAAAAACTACAACAATCAAATGAGATTATTCCTTGAGGAATGAACCAAAAGCAAGATTTTAACTCTACAATTATTCTCCAAATCCACACACAATTATGGTTGGTTGCATTCATATACAAGGAAAGTATATTGTGCATTCCCAAACAATGAGACTCAAATTCTACAATAAATAAAATACTTGTTTCTCCATTATGAATACTCAAAAATATATATCAACAAGGATGCAAGCTTTACACAGTCATCTATTCAAGAAATACAGTGCGCAAATTGAAAAGGAATCTGACCCAACCACTTGTATAACAAATTCAACTTCTAGAGAGTCTGCTATAGCCCTAGAATTGCCTGTTATGCCAAGGGAATGATTGTTCACTGTTAAGTCTACACCAATACTTGATAAATTTAGTCCCACTTAATATTTCTTCAAGCCATTAGAGACCTCTGCACCAGCAATAAGAACCCTTTTCCTGAAGAAAGATGAACTTAAAAAAGGAGGCCTCGAGCAGCATAACCTATAACCAAGGTGAGGAAAGAGATCCGAGATACACAGGATGAACTCGAACGCTAGGGTTGCAGAAAGCTTCACGGAAAAGCAGAGCCGGTGATTATAACAACCCGGGGCAATTACTTGGAAAGTTTGCGAAAGTAAATGAGAAGGATCAGTGGATCTCCATGGACGTTCTATTAGAAAAGATCATACTGGATGATGGAAAGCATCGCTTCTCATCATTGGAGTGGAGATAGCAGAGAGGTTTGCCTTTACAGGCATACATTCAAACTTGGTGACTTACCTCACAGATGTTTTGAGTGAGAGCACTGCTACTGCTGCAAAGAATGTGAATGACATGTCAAGAGTGACGTCCATGCTTCCTTTCCTAGGGGCTTTTGTTGTAGATTCATATTTGGGTCATTATAAAAATGAGACATCAATTGGCAAACAACTTTGCACAATTAGCTAGGCCTTTGCACAAATCATTTAATGTAGGAACGAAGTAGCTGAAGCATATAGCCATCCTATGCCTGCACTGTCTCCAATATATTCCTTTTATTTATCCTCGTTTATGACCAAAATCATTTTAACTTTTAATCACTCCATTTGCAGTTGTTATCAAAACAATGAATTTCAATATCATCTTCAGAGGATCAATGTTGGGCACCACCTTCTTCCAACGAGCGAGGAAGTCTTCCATCTCCTCCCCTTGCAGGAGAGGCTGATGCAGAAAACACAACGGGCTGTGATGATGTTGTTAATGGCTCATAAACCCCTTTGTATCAAAACCCTAAAGAGTATTCTGTATCAGTTACCTTTCTCCTCCCGTCCTCTAGATGGGGGTTTTGGCAATCGTTTCCAAGAGCATAATACTGCTTGCAATGAACACCAAAATCCTCAATTTTATTTAGAGGGATTGTTTGATACTTAGAGGTAGGATCATCAGGAGGTTTGTATCCATCAGGGTATGTTCGAAAAGCACCAATCTCAACTTTTCCAGTAGATACAGTTCTTGTGGGGTCTATGACTACTGCTAAGAAAGGTTGCTGAAACCGCTGATTAGAAACTGCAAAGAACTCAGTAATCACACACAACACTATATTTAGATTCCGCACTTGATTTTGATTATTTTAGACTGATCACACAAAAATGCAGTTATCGAAAATTTTCAGTAATTGTAAAAATATGCTGGGACAAGCATATCTCAAACATGACAGGTGCATATGATGACCCAAATCCGTGAGGACCAACTACAAGAGAAGGAATGGTTTCTTTGTCGAGTGGTTTCAAGCCCAATCCACAATCACAATGTTTCAATGCATCACATAGCATCCAACAAGTCTTGTGACCAGTGGCCATCCAACACAACAAATTGAAAAGAAATAAAACCCATATGAATCAAGACAATTTGATCGAAGGCAACAGGTTAAATCCTCTATAGACTAATAAACACAACCATATATCACCAAAACAACACTTGGTGCTTCTCACTTCTCGGAATTCTTTTCAAAGTTGCAACACAAGGAGCGATCTTGGAATCACAATGCATTCGATTGCTAGCTGGAATCACAGCACAGTCCAGGCGATGTTGGAAAATCAGTCCAAGCGATGTGGAAATCGCAGTATAGTCCAAGCAATGTTAAAATTGTAGTAGCGATGTTGGAACAAAGCGAAACTACAATATATGCAAAGATAACTCTTCGCCTTCTCTTAATGATCTTTTCATGGCAGGAACGTTCTCCTCTCCTCTGCAAATGATGCGCTGACATTTTCTGCAACTAGAAGAGGCGGACAATGTAACTGTTATGATAGTGGATAGTGGGCAACATAATTGTAGTAGGCAGTGTAACTGTTATGATAGCAGATAGTGGGCAACGTAGTTGTTTGACACACAAGATTGGAGTAACGGTGTGTAGAAATCAAATGAAATACTGAGAGTGTGAGAGTGTGGCGTTACACATATTATGTGCCAGGGTAAGATGACAGGTTTGAGCCAGGTTGAGAATGCAACAAATAGCTGTGAGTGAAAGTTAGGTTTGGCAGAGTAATGCCTACTGCAGTCGGACCAGTATGCAGATAGACAGAACGCACCAGAGTTAGTAATATTTTCTCTGCACTCTTAATGTAGGTATTGTTTGGTCAATTTAGAGTGTCCTAAATTGCTGCATTTAATTGTCAATCCGGGATTCGTAAGATGACGAAGTGCGACGCACTATATGTGCAAGATAACCTATTTCTTACTTTTGTTGTTTTTGATTTTTATGTTTTTGGGGGGTTTTTATCTTTGTTGATTTCCTAATGTGAGATGGAAATTCTAAAGGACAAGTATGCATATAAATGTTCAAGGCAATGATGTCCTTTATATTGATTTCCAAAACTTCAAACTTTCAAAAAGGTTTTACAACATGAAATGATGAAATTAATTCCTAAAATAAAATGAAAATGTGCCACTATTCTAATCAAACAAACAGTGAACTATTGATCATGGAACCATTATCCCTATTGCTGTCTAAATACAAAAGAAACTGTACTCAAAGAAATCCAAAAATTGCAATCAAAGTAAAGCTAAAATCAAATTACATCAATTCATACTCCGACCCCTCGCCATTAGTCTCGCTATGGCTTTCGGAGGTAATCATAAACAACTTGAGCAATCCGATATCTAATTTGCACGAAAATAAACTAATATCAAATTATACACTCATACTTCAATCCCTCAACATTAGTTTCGCTATGGCTTTCAGAGGTAACTGAAAATGACATGAGCAATTCAATAACTAACTTACAGAAAAATAAACTAATATCAAACTACAGACTCATACTTCAATTCCTCACCATTAGTCTTGCTATGGCTTTCGGAGGTAACTGAAAATGACATGAGCAATTCAATATCTAAACTAACTAATAAATCCAATGAACAGAACTGAAATAAACAAAACAGTGCTGGAATTAAAAACTAAGAAAAATAAATCAACAGAAAGATAAGACTATTTCCATGTAATTAGTCATTGTAAAACTATGTGCAAATGCCCGGGCTGCCTACTGTAATCTGGAACAAAGACACTGATCAGTTAACAACATTATAAAAGCATGTAAAATTATGGACAGAAATAAAACATTAATACCATAAGCAATGCAATATATACACTTGAATGATTATGGCATAAGGAACGTAAAGAAATAAAGCTTGAAACTATACAGTAATGAACAAAACCTCGGTGTGTACAGGGGCCCTCTGCACAACCTCGCGCAGTCAGCTATCAACCACGAATTGAGCTTATAAACAGAGTCTTCTCATGTATTCAAAATGCAGTCATAACACAGAAATAAAGTCACAGCACAATGGGCTCGTTAACAGTCAAAATTACATTACAAAAGCTAATTACTATGCGTATGAGAACACATTATTTATAACAGAGGATGACATAACTACTTTCCTACAATCTGCGCTGATAAGAGACATGTGAACAACCACGTCCAAGAATCTAGCATTATGGCTGCCATGAAGATTAAATATTTGGAGGGTGGCTGTTGGATTCGGCTTATGGAGCAGTCCACAGGTGTTGATATGTTCCCTGAGATTTAGGAATGGCCACGCAAGTCTTAACGTGGTGAAAAATAGAGTTCTGTCACCGTAGGACTCTTAGGTTGACCACCGCTTGACTACCTTTGACCATGGCCTTCTTTGGTGAATTCGACTAAGCCAATAGGACTCGGTCCATATCCATGTCATTTCCAACTTGCCCATGTGGCTTGATTTGCCTCTAGACACCTGAAATATAGACTTTAACAAAATGGCTGCGAAAAGTTGAAGCAGCTGCGGAAAGTGACAAGATTTTGCAGCTCAATGAGCAAAAATTTAATTCAAACAACATACACAAAACATAGTTAAAAACCACTTTAAATGCTCTTTTATGATTAATATGAAATGATGTTGATGACTTAGGAGGTCTAGGTAAATGGAAAAAGTCTAGAAAGGTGTATAGGAAAGATGCAAGTTTGGGACTCAACATACCCCCACTGTGAAGGTGTTGCATGTCCCCATGCAACCAAAATTTTGATCACCATCCTTCAATTCATATGCTCTGATACCTCTGCCAGTACATCCAGTCCTCTTCTCCTCTTTCTTGGTGCTGCTAACATCCCGGGCTTCTTCATCAAGCATCTGAATTTGAGATTAATCAGTGCTCTACTTATCTTCTTGCATTTCTTCTTCAATTTTCTGTTCTTTTTGTGCCACAGTCCGAGATGTAACACAGTGTTGTCATGAATGATCTTGTCCAATCTGCTTTGCTCCTTTAATGCTTCATTTTCATTTTTAATATGTCTATTTAAAACCTCCAACTCAAAGACTTCTTGTTTCAACGATTTGACTAGAGCTTCTTGTGCTGTGTGAGGCTGAGTGGATGAAGTGCCGGGACCCGTGGCTGTTCTTTCTAAGGATTCTATGTAATCATACACCTCTTGCTGCTTTGGATCTATCTCGGGTGTCGTTTTCCTTCGGCTGTCCCCAAAATGCTGTGGGGGAGAATTGACTTCAAAATCTGGCCGAAACGGACTCATGTCAACATCTTGAGGACTAGTTTCAACGTTTGGTTGAGAATGAGGTGGACTAGGCTAGCTGGAGTTTGTTCAGGTGTTCCTCCTCCCAAATCAATAAAATGGGGTCCTTTTAGTTGTGCTTTCCTCCACTTTCCTTTAAGCCTGGTGCTTCTTCTTACATGCTGTGGACTACTGTCTTTTTCCTTCTGTTTTTATTTTCCTTTCTTTTTGGCCATAGCTGATTGTTCCTGAAGGTGAACTAGTCTCTGAGACAATACTTGATGGTCTTCTTCTGAGGAAGGGGTTTGATGCACAACCTTAATGCTTCTTTTCTCTTTTGATTTTGTTGGCTTTTTACCCTCAGTCTTTTCCTTCCTCCTTTTAGACAGTCTTTCTTCTCTACTAGTTCTTTCAACTGTGTTAGTAGGAGTGCTTTGAGTTTTATCACCTGTTCTCTTTCTTCTACTTATTTTTGATGTACTGCCTTCAGGGGTTTCTTGGGGTTCTTCAAAGAAATTTCTAATTAAAAATTGCTCTCAGGTGTCCTTTTTCTCTTTTAATTGTTTTCTATCAAGATTTTCACGAGACCATGGTGATACAAATGTGGTTCTACGTCCCCCAGATGCTTTTGGATAGTTACAATGTGGTTCTACGTCCCCCAGATGCTTTTGGATAGTTACAATGTGGTTCTACGTCCCCCAGATGCTTTTGGACGGTTACAGACATCTTTTTCAAACTGTTTAGTAAAAAGTATGGCAGATTGAGGGTCTGGTTGTCTAGGAAATTCATCAACAGTCGGGTATGATACATGCACATTGATCCAAAACGTCCCTCACAGGTGATAAACTTTGGAATAACCAATAGTAAACTAGCCCACTCTTCTTTTAAAGCATGGACAAGAATTCCCTTTTTGAAAATGGTGACATCCATACCTGGATTACGTAGGATCATTCTCCAAGCTTCCTCGCCAATGCTCTTGTTCTTGAACCAGCGTTCACCTTCTTGAGGGAGTTCTGTAGTAGTTGCTATGGATGCTTCAGTCACTATAAATTTGAGGTCCCCAATTTCCACCTACAGACCGTTAAAAGACCTCGCTAAAGCTTTTGTTACCTCCTTATTATAGCCTTTAAACTTTTGAATAAACCGAAGCCATTTTTCCTTTTTCAATATGTCTTTGACTTGCGGGTGTCCTTCCATAAATTTGGGTCCCTCTGGTTCTGCCCTCAACAACCGACCCATCCTTCCTTCTGTTCTTTAAAACTTGTCTACGTGAGGAGGGTTTAGCGGAGGTAAGATGGCTGAATTAGCGGAACTGAACAGGGTTTATGAAGGAGACCAGTGACTGTAAGTGGATATCAGAGAATAGGTACACGGAATGAAGCGGAACAAAGAATAGAATGGGGTGAAGGCTTATGTGAGCACGGTGGAAATGTGGACGTGAGGTCAATAGAACAGTAGGGGGAGTAAAGTGCATCCAACAGTATTTAAAATTGGGTGGCTGCAGAGTAGACGCAAGCACGTTTATGAAACGGCTGCGGATTTTGTGCAGTTGAGAGAAGCCATAGTCAAATCAACCGCATTCCATAATTACAGGTGGAATATCAAAGTATAGTCGAACACGAGTGAAGACCAGAGGCTTGATTATGAGGCCGTTTAAAAATGAATGCAAGGATTGTGGGGGAATCGTATGGAGATCATGGAACAGTTATGGAGTTATAAACACAATCATTGCATATAATGGCGCTATGGTTTATAACTATGTAAAAATGTGCTTGAATGCCATTTGAAATAAATTTCTACTCATACCTTGGAATTCTTGCCATTTTTCATTAGTCTTCAATCAGTTGCTCCTCGTTGATGCTTTTGAATGCCTCATGTCTTCATAATATGTCCTCATACTTGCATTTGATTTCATGATTGTTGAACTAACATCTGACTGTAAATTTTTGAAAAACAGAGTGGTGGCTGCAGAAATTGCTTTTGGCTGCGGAAACTGGTGTCAGCTGCGGAAACTGACACAACAATTATTTGGGTAAATGGAGATGGATAGATGATAACTAACTGAATGAAAATGTTCATGAAAGAAAATTTTTATTGGTGAAATGAAATGAAATAGATGAAATGGAGTGAAATGAAATGAAGTGGAGTGGAATGAAGTGGAATGAAATGGAGTGGGTTGTCATAAAACTTGTGAAATGAGAGAGAGAGAGAATGTTTTTTTTGGAAAATATAGGGTGTCAGGTGTTCCTGATTTTCACCCTACATTTTCTGTATAATACTGTCAATTAGTGATTGGTTTTCAAATTTCAGGCTTATACAATTTTTTTTTTTTTTTTAGAAACTGAAAAGAACAAAGGCTAGGTTGGTGGAGAAGAAGGATTCTTCTTCACCAGCCTTACTGCAGAATTATCTTAAAACATTTTGACAAATTCCTTTTTTGAGAGTTGCTTATGATAGATCTTTAATCTGTGGCCATTCACAATAAGAGGAGTTTGAGATTCATCAATGGTCTTGATTCTTACCGCTCCATTGCTAAAGATCTTGTCAATCTCATATGGCCCAAGCCAATGAGTCTGAAATTTTCCTTTAAAATATTTAAACTTGGAATCAAATAGAAATGCCCAATCTCCTTCTTGAAACTTCTTCTCTTTGATGTATTTGTCATACCATTTAGCTCTTTGATATTGAACTAGATCAGTTCTTAGAATTTCCTCTTGTCTGATCTCATCTAGCTCATTCAACTGCTCCATTCTATGCTTTTGGGCTTCTGATAGATCCATACCCAACTAAACTGCCATCTTGAAAGTTTTGACTTGGAACTCAATGGGGAGCAGGCCTTCTTTCCCATAAACAAGTTCATAGGGAGAATGTCATGTTGTATTTCTCCATGTAGTTCTGTAGGCCCACAAGGCTTCAGGAAGCCTTTCTGCCCAATCTCTCCTATGTAGATGAACAATTTTGGTGATGTTGCTTTCAAGAAATTTGTTTGTAGACTCCACTTGACCATTTACTTGCGGATGGTAAGGAGTAGATCTTCTATGCTTGATTTTGTATTCTTCCATCAGCTTCTCCACCAAGTTGGATGTGAATTGACTTCCTTGATCTGTCACAATTTCTCTTGGAACACCAAAGCGAGTAAAAATATCCTCATAAAGAAAACTAACAACTGAATTTTCAGTAGCAGACGCTAATGCTTTGGCTTCCACCCATTTAGTAACATAATCAGTACAAACTAATATATATTTCTTTTGCTTAGATGGTGGATTAATAGGTCCAACGAAATCTAAATCCCATTTTTCAAAGGGTTCGATGAGTACCTGTGGTTGCAATGGCATTTCATTTGAAAGGGTAGGTTTCCCTACTGTTTGGCAGCTGTCACACCTTTTGACATATTGTTTTGCATCTTTGAAGAGGGACGACCAATGATATCCTAAAGAGAGGATTTTATAAGCTGTCCTTTTGTCAGCAAAGTGTTCGCCGCATGGTTCATCATGACATGCTTTGAGAATATCTGGAATTTCATCTTCCCTAACACATCTTCTGATCACAAGATCGGCCCTATTTTGAACAATTCGTTAAAAATCCATGAATATTTTGAACTCTCCTGAATAATTTTTCTTCTTTCACCAGGAAATAAATGTGGAGGCAGTTTCCCTGTAACCAAATAGTTAGATATATCTGCATACCAAGGAGTCTTAGTAGTTACTACAAATAAGTATTCATCAGGAAACTTGTCCTCTACAGGAGAATCTTCTTTAGTATTCTGAATCCTAGACAAGAAATCAACTACTGTATTTTGTTTTCCTGGTCTATCCAACACACTAATATTGAATTCCTATAAAAGTAAGAGCCATCTTGTAACTCTGCCATTAGTAACAGGTTTATTCATTAGATATCTAATCGCAGAATGATCAATATGGATAAAAGTTTCATAGCTTGTTATATAATGTCTAAACTTATTGATTGTGTGAACAACAGCTAAGAACTCTTTTCAGTCACAGTATAGTTCAACTCAGTGGGAGTCAAATTTTTACTGGTATAGTAAATGGCATAAGGAACTAAATCCTTTTGACCCAACACAACTCCAAGAGCTGTATCTGAAGCATCTGTAGAAATATGGAAAGGAAGTTTCCAATTTGGCCCTCTCAAAAGGGTGCTTCAGATATTCTTGTTTTCAAAGTTTCAAATGCTGATTGACAATCAGGATCCCATTTGAATTCACAGTCTTTTGTAAGAAATTTGAAGAGTGGAGATGCTATTTTAGTGAAGTTCCCTATAAATCTTCTATACTACCCAGTAAATCCCAGAAAACTTCTAACATCTTTTTGACAATTGGGAATAGGCAACTTGGAGATGACTTCAACTTTCGATCTATCAACTTTAATCCCATCCCCTGAAATGTGATGTCCCAAAACAATACCTTCAGTAAACATCATAAAGCATTTTTCATGGCTTAATGAAAGGTTCGTTTCTTTACATCTTATAAGTACCTTTTCCAAATTCTCTAATGCTTCTTCAAACGAATTACCATAAACTGTAAAATCATCCATATAAACCTCTACACAATCATGGATTAGATCAGAAAAAATTCCTAGTACTGCTCTTTGGAATGTTGCAGGTGCATTACATAACCCAAAAGGAAGCACTCGATAGGAAAAAGTCCCCCATGGATAGGTAAATGTGGTCTTATCTTGATCTTCAGGTGCTACCTGAATTTGATTATAGCCACTAAAACCATCCAAAAATGAAAAATACTTTTTGCTTGCTAATGTATCTAATACCTGATCGATAAAAGGCAAAGGAAAGTGATCCTTCAAAGTTGCTTTGTTCAATTCCCTGTAATCAATGCATACCCTCCATTTACCATTATTTTTAGGTACTATAACCAAAGGAGAAACCCATTAGCTATCTGAAATTGGATAAGTGAAGTTTACATTGAGTAGTTTTTGGAGCTCTTCTTTCACTATCTCCCTAAGGTTTGGATTCATCCTTCTCTGAGGTTGTCTCATTGGTCTACTGTTTTCCTCAATGTAGATGTGATGGATGCAAGTCTTAGGATCAATACCGTTCATATTAGTATACTCCCATGCAAATGCAGTAGAATTTTTTTGCAAGATTTTGGTTAGTTTTTCCTGTTGTGACTTTTCCAAATTTTTGTTGATATTCAATGTTTTACCTGGAAAAATCTCAATGGCGAAACTACCGAACTCTTCCATAGAGTAAAGATACATTTGTCTTCATGATAGATACTCAATGTCAGAATCTAACTGAAATTGTGTGGGGTCATATTCTAAATATGTCTCAAAATTTTCTAATGTGTTCAGAATTTGACTATCCTCACTAATTTCAGAAATGGTAAAGACAGGGTGTATAGTGTTTTCATCATCGACCCATTCATTATCTCCTACTTCTGTAATTGCTTTTGCTGGAGGATACAAATTGAATTTCTTTGTCGAA
>APFE031299295.1:2192-85584 GCA_000404065.3 Pinus taeda | reverse complement strand
GGAATGTATCCCTTTTCATCAACCACTACATCAATGCTGTCAACAATTCGGCCAAGTCTTTTATTGTAACATTTGTATGCCTTGCTGTGTGGAGAGTAGCCAAGAAGAATTCCTTCATCTGCTCTAGATTCAAGTTTGCCAATCTGTTCATTAGTATTCTTAATATAACATTTGCTCCCAAATATTTTGAAGTGCTTTACCGTAGGAGTCGTACCATTCCAGAGCTCATGAGGAGTTTGAGTGCTATTTACCCGGACATTTGTTTTATTGAGAATAACAACCGCAGCGCAGCATGAGCATCTTCACCCCAGAAAGTTGCAGGAGTTCCTGACTCATCAAGCATAGCACGAGCCATTTGTTGGACTATTCTGTTCATTCTTTCCACCACTCCATTTTGCTGAGGAGTTCTAGCTGTAGAGAATTCTCTTCTTATCCTATGTTCTTCACAGAAATCGAAAAATTCATTTGAGGTAAACTCCCCACCTCTGTCGGATCTGAGGCACTTAATTTTGTGACCTGATTCATTTTCAACCAAGGCTTGAAGGATTTGAATTTTTCGAATGCTTCATATTTGTGCTTCATAAGTCCTAACCAAACAAACCTAGAGAAATCGTCAATGAATAATATCAAGTATTCTTCTCCTCGAGGTGTTCTTTTCCTGAAAGGACCGCATGTATCTATATGTACTAGCTCAAGAGGCATGCTAGCTGATCCTTCCTTCTCTGGAAAGTTAGTTCTTGTTTGTTTTCCAAACTGACATGATTTGCATATGGTGTTGTCAGGAATTTTGATATCTGGAAGATCGCGAACTGCCTGATATTTGCATGCTTTCCTTATTTGTGAAAAGCTTAGATGTCCCAACCTCCGATGCCATAACCAGTGCTCATCATCCTTGCTTAGATAGCATTGTTGTTGTCCTTCTTCAAATATGTACAGATTATTTGGAGTTCTTTTGCCTTTGATCACTGTTTTACCCGTATCAAGATCACGAACAATACATCCATTTGATCTGAATATCACCTCGGTTCTTTGATCACACATCTGACTGACACTTAGAAGATTATGTTTCAATCCATCAACATACAAAACATTTCCAGCCTTGACCTTATCTTTTAACTGAGCAATACCTTTTCCTTTTATAGTTGCAGGAGTAAAATTTCCAAAAGAGACTTTCTTTCCTTTTTCTAGAACAGAATATGACTCAAGTTTTTCTTTATCACCTGTCATATGCTTCGAACATACACTGTCAATGTACCATAGATTTTCCTGTCCCTCTGTATAAAATGCTATCCCACATCTTTCTGTTTGTGGTTCCTTTATTCTCCATGTTTTGGTGCTTGAGGCTTGTTCCTTTCTCTGCTGAAACCTGCTCCTGCATTCAGAGTCTTCATGACCAAGTTATTGCAAATAGAACATTCAACTTCATTTTCAAGAACCGAAAAGTTGTTATAGGTCCTTTTTGTAATCCCAGTCATACTTCTTTGTTTTTGAGCTTCCCTAGTCATGATTGTTTTATACGCAACACATTGAGCTGCTTTGTGACCAAAGTTATGGCAAGAAAAGCATTGTCCATTGAAGAAACTTCTGCGGTTATCAAATCTACCGGCCAAGTGATTGTAATTTCTATTGTTATCCATTCTTGAACCAAATTGAGAAGATTTTACCTGTGGCTGGTTGTAGCTTTTGTTCACCCTTAAGATGGATTGCCCTGATAGTTTCTGTTTGCAATTCGTCCCTGTTTTACCTGATGGTCTTCATTGTGCTTTTGCTCATTTCTTCTTGCTGCATCAAGATAACTTTTTGAGGTGGATGCTTGAGAAGTTTCTCCATTATAGCCTAGACCTGTATTGTTTAGAGGAGACCGCTGCACATTGATAATCTCATCCAAAGTTTCAGATCCTTTGACAAACTTAAGATTAATAGCTTTTTTTTTTTCAATCTCTTTTCTAAGACCAACAATTTCACCTTCTAATTTTTCAAGATGTCTTTCCTTTTCATCAATTTGAAATTGTAGAGTATCAATGATCATATTCTTCTCTTCTATACATCTCTTAAGTCTAGTAATTTCTTCATGAAAGTAATCCACATCTATAGCATCCATATAATCATCATCTTCAAATGCCATTAACAATTTATATTCATTACCTCGTTCATCTTCATCACTGTTTGACAGACCATCACTATCTTCATGAGTGTAGTAGCTTTTCTTACTTGCACTCTGTTTCTTGTTCCATCTAGCAGGTTCCTTTCCTTTATCCTTATAAGGACATTTTGCAGCATAATGACCTACTCTTCCACAAGCAAAGCATTTAAAAGGCAACTTACCTCTGAACTTTCCAGAACCCCTTTGAAGATTTCTGACAAAGTTTGATTCTTCTTCCTCTTCTTCTGGGACGTGGCTTGCTTCATAATAATCTCCTTTGCCTGATGCCTTGAAAGCAGCTTCTCTCTTCTATCTGATGGACCTCCCTTTCTCATTTCATAAGCAGTTAGAATTCCATGTAGCTGAGACATAGTAAGAATTCGTAGATTTTCTATTTCTTCTATGCAGATACTTTAGATTCAAACTTGGGGGACAATGATCTTAGAACCTTTTCAACCACAATAGCCTCTTTTATTTCTTCACCCAAATTTTTCATACAATTAACAACTTCATCTACCCGAAGAAAATAGTTAGCCACACTTTCATAATTATACATCTTGAGAGTCTCATACTGAATCCTGAGAGTTTGAAGTTTGGCATGCTTTACCTGTTCATCTCCTTCATAGCTCGTGACAATTTTGTCCCATATCTCTTTTGCGGATTTATAGTGCATTACCTTCTTGAATTCCGATTGGGATATACATCCTAATAGTGTACTGACTGCTTTTGCATTTGTTTCATACTTATTTTTCTCGTCTGCATCTATAGGAGTAGTTGAAGGAAAAGCATAGCCTGTCTCTATGATGTCCCGAACTTCTGTACCAAGAGATTGAAGATAGGCAGTAACTCTTACCTTCCAATAATTGAAGTTTGTCCCATCAAAAGCCGGTGGCCTGATAGATGCTTCCCTCTCGTAGTTGCTCATGATGAAATATCTTCCTTCAAGCGATCAAGCTTCTTTAGAAGAACTTGGCTCTGATACCAATTGTTGAAAATAATACTGAGAGGGGGGGTGAATCAATATTATCTAGTCCTTTTACCAAATCTTCCTTATTTACACTTTGAATTATTTTTGCATATCAGTACCATAAAATAATAGAGAGCTACAACTCTCTCTCGTTTTCCAGTCTCTCCTAGAAGGGAGCTACAACCCCCTACTTCTTTTCAAGGACCACTTTTCATAAATTTTCAAACTAGATCCCTATACATCAAATGATCATCAAGTACATGTAAATTACACAGTCAGCTGCAGTAACCAGATCAACAATAACAGAACTGAACCCAAAACACCTTATCAGCAGAAAAATTTAGTCAACAGAAGATCTTAAGATAGATACGCAGTTTTCCCTTCTTTGGCCTGTGTCGCCACGCACTTCACCCTCTACTTCTCTGCGTACACCCGCAGAGTTCCTTCTGTTGCACTGCGTGACCACGCACTGATTCTTCTACTGCGCTGCGTACAGTACGCAGCCAAATGCACTATCGCGCCGTGTAATGCCACAGTAGGCACGCACCCAAAAGGACTATCGTGCCATGTACTGTTACAGTAGGCACCCACCTGAACCACTGCTGCTCTATGTACCCATGCATTTCTCCTGTTTCTGCTCTGCGTACCCACGCAGTCACCCTTCTTCTGCTCTGCGTACCTACGCAGCTCGCCTTCTTCTACTCTGCGTACCCACGCAGAGGCACCATTAAACACCTGCGTACCTCAGATTAGAGCCGAATTTGCAGATCACCAGTGTGCTACAGTTAGACGGATGCCCAGATCTGATCAAGCGCTCGAGAGATCACCCTTCACAGATTCGCTTTCCACTTCACTTTCATATAGATCAAGCTTTTGAAACAATAACCCAAATATTTCAGATCTTAAGATATTCAACCCAAAAGCATGCCTAAGCCAAATGATCTCCTTTGCTTTATATAGGCAAGCTCTTCCTCAAATCAAGGATCATGGGGCTCAATAATAATAATAAAATAAAACAATACCACGGGCCAAAACCATGATAACACAATACTATCGGCTAAATACCAAGGGTTAAACATAAGGAACCCCACGTGTGCGCGCTTTACTGCCTTAAAGTGTGTGCACTGGGGGTACGCACCTCATGAATGGGTAACCTGCGTGTCTGGACACGGTCCCTGCACAGCGTACCTGCGAGTACACATCTTTTGAACTGTTCTCCTGCATACTTCTTAATTTTCATCATATTGAGAGCCTTGCCATGGGTGTTGCCATCAAGTACAACATCTGCAACATATAACCATACCAGAAACATAATGCCAACACAAGAACCCTAGAGTCAAAGTCCAAGCTGAGTTTAATGTCTCGTTATCTGAAAAGAAAATTCCTCCAATTTTTTAGCGTGGCAATGATGTGTTGTGAGGGATATAACACAAAGTAAAGGAGAGAGAATTGGAGTAGGGTTGAACAACAAATGAAGCATACAGGCATGAGAAGAACACCTTGGAGTTAGGAGCTTCCCTTTCATTGATAATGAGTATGTTTACAAAGATCATCAAATGCATGGATGAGGGTCACATTCTAAGTTTCACGGGGGACGGAAAGTAATTAACACCCTTGTGTGGCTCTATTGCGGAGGGTCAGAAATAATCAACATTAGGTGTGAGTGTGGATCAACACAATATCAGTAATTTACTATTCCACTGATTATTCTCCAAAGATGGCCTAAGCGTCTTGTAGCCTTGAGGGTTAGTTTCCATAGCCATAAGTAGGATGTGAGATATCTCTCCCCATTTTGGTGAGGTTAGAGGTTCAATTCCCTTGGTCTTCTAGGGGCAAGATGCTTGGAACTTGGACAGTGATGGTCTACCTAAGTTAACATCCGTCAATGGTGATGAAGTCTATGGAATTTTCCCATGCATATATATATATATATATATATATATATATATATATATATATATAGATAGATAACAAGGTCACACATAAGATGGGTACTCTCCTTGTGGTTTCACCTCATCCACACAAGCATTTATGTCACACAAGGCTCGACCTACTTTGGTGGAGAAGAAACAAAGCTCCTTGTCATTTGAGGGTCATAATTTGATCACATGAAAGATAATTAATGCTTGTGGGAGTATTTGGCATTAGGATGCAATGTTAGAGGTCTAATTTGTATGAGAGCTCAATGACTTCTTATTGAGAGAAGAGATGCATGCAATAATGTAGGAAAGACATAAACACGTCCAAATAACCTAATTGTGAAAACTCTAGGACAAATGTTACACACACCCTTTATAAAAAAAATAAGTAAATAATTATTAATCTCAAAATAAATATATTATTATTATAATTTGATTTTTATTAAATCTTTAAATTTATCCAAATATATTGTTAATTACACCAGACACATTTTAAAATGAGATAAATTATCATATATGACTAGGCATATACAAGTAATATATCCCTAAAAAAAAAATTAAAAATTAGAATTTTATCCTTCCAAAAATAAAAAATAAAAAATCAAAATCAAAATAAATTATGACTTAACTCCACCTCTATTTACAACATTTCACAACAATTATCTAACCATTTGTTACCTTGCGTAATCGATAAAGGTGGGAAACAAAACATTTGAAAACCATTACCTAACCACTCATTACCTCTTTGCACAATCAGCTAAGGGAAAAAAACAAAGTGGTTTCAAATTTAAAACACAACTTTTCAATCAGACCACCTCCATGGATAATCGATAAAGGTGGGAGAAGAAACATTTGAAAACCATTACCTGACCACTCGTTACCTTCGCTCACAATCAGCTAAGGGATGGAAACAAAGTGGTTTCAAATTTAAAGCACAACTTTTCAATCAGACCACCTCCACGCATAATTGATAAAGGTGGGAAGCAAAACATTTGAAAACCACCGCACATTCCCTCCTTAGATAAGGGAGGGAAACAAAGCGGTTTCAAATTTAAAACATGACTTTTCTATGAGACCACCTCCACGCATAACCGATAAGGGTGGGAAACAAAACGTTTGAAAGCCACCACGCATGACCTCTGTGCACAATCACCTAAGGGAGGGAAAAAGAGTCGACCTCCTTGCACAATCAGCTAAGGGAGGGAAACAAAGTTGACGAAGAAGAAATACAGAGAGGCTTGGCTTCTCTCATTTCTTATCCTGATTGTAAAATATGTTTTCAATAGTTTAATAGAGTTTTGGTTTGGCTCATAACCCACAACAACCTTCTGAAATCAAACCCTAATACCATCTCCACAATCAACTTCTGAAATCAAACCTTGATATCATCTCCATATCTGCGATTGCTTCACTGAATACATGACGTAGGCATAGGGCTTCTATGGATGTATGCATCTACCTTTTTGGATTTGAATTCACGAGAATGAGGGCGTGCTTTAGAGGTTAGGGTTTATTTTTTCTTATCTACATGCAGGAACAGGACGAGATTACTAGTCTTCTATGATCTGGACATGCTACAAAACAAGGAGCCACATAGAGAAATTGTGGGCAATGTTAACTCTATTTCAAAAATTCATAAGATGATGTAAGATATGGGAGCCCACTATTTCCATTTGAAGGACATTTTCAGGCCCAATCGCGAGCGTAGCAATAATTTCTTATGGTTAAAATGGCAACAAGAAATGCTAAAAATAGCACTGCTAATAATAGCAGTTTGGGTACCAATGCTGGATTGAGCAACAGGGAATGAAATATGGAAGTGCTATAAATAGCATTTTATTTTTAACAGTTCAGGATGGATTCCTATTTTAGTTAGTCCCTCGACTAGAAATAGGAAGTAAAATTCGAATTTGAACTTAACAGTTGTTTGAAAATAAACTAATTAATTCACCATGAGTTAATTATTTTTAAAAGTCAAACATGAAGTCTATGTGAGAACATGCAATAGTTTATCTATTAATTGAGGAATTTAACCATCAGTTAAAGAGATACGGATGAGTTCTAATTTGAGTTGTAATTAGTTGGCTCAGTTAACTGAATCAAGTCTATTTATAATTGATTTAAACAATTTGTTTAAGCTAAGTGAGTTCAGTTAGTTAATGCTTGCATGCATGTAACTGCTGCACTTAAGATAACTGAATATTCTCTCATAAATAACTCATGCATGTTAGTTTAGAGAAAGACCCAGTTGAGATCCGAGGATGGACAATGTACTATTAGTTGGATAGATTTTTCCTATAAAGGAAATCATCCAAGCAGAAGGATTAAGGTTCGTTCAGGATTGTGCAATTTTACAGGGTGTGAGATCACTATAAGAGATCATTGTTACACTTGGTAATAGGAGGATCACCCAAGAAAAACTGCACTAGGAAATAGGAGGCTTGGAGGGCAGAGGAGAAGGCTTAGGATAAGTATTGATTGCATGTGAGAATCCAGGAGGATTGCACTGAGAGCTGGCTAGCTGTGAGAGCTAAGGCTTTGTGTAATCCTGATGTATTTCCACCTTCATCTGTGAGGATTGTACTGAGAACTGGCTAGCTGTGTGAGAGCTAAGACTTTGTATAAATCCTATGTATGATAATATAGAGATTTGGGTTTTAGGCTGAGGCTTTCCCCGGGTTATATCTTCTGTGTTATGTGTAATTTATTCCTTCTTATCAGTTATATGTGTTCTTATTGATGTTGCTCATGTTTGATTAAGCTTCCACTAAATTGGTTGTAGAAGTAAATCAAGTATTTTTCTTTAGTATATTGCGTTATCAAGTGATCTACAAGTGGAAAGTTCTACATGGTATTAGAGAAAAGGTGATCAAGGAAGAACAATATACTGAGAGGAGATTTCAAAGTTTTGAGTTTTGGGCCGAGAGTTTACAGAGAAAATATGAAAATTTATGTACAAAATTTTCAGAAAAAATAGCATATTTGGATTCCTTGGGGAAAGACCCCAAATTTAAAAGAAAATTGGTTGAATCGCAGTTTGGATGAGAGAGATATCGTTGATTTAAAATTAGCTCTTTTTCTAGAATATTTTGTGACAGTGAGAAATAGGAAACAAATTAGTGTGCTAGCCAAGAACCTGTATGCACTTGAGGTACAAGATGCATGCAAAGCCTTAAGGAGCAAGGTAAATGTTATATACTTGGTGGTTGAGAGGGAGAGTAAATTACCTCTCAACATGCAGTCACAAAAGAAGTCTTAGACAATTGTGGAGGAGGCACAATTGGTGAAGCAGCTTCAGAAGGTTGTGGAGCAGCCACAACTAGAGAAGCCGAGAGGAGATCAAGTGGAAGCATCCACTCATGCAAAGACCTCCAGTAAGAGGAAATTTCAAGCCAAGTGGGTTGAGGGAGCACATGCAGCCATACCTCCAGGTAACAGGTGGGGCAATGTGGAGTGATCGTGCCAAGAAGGTTGGAATAGGGGTGGGATTCTTGAGGTAGCCAACCTCTTTGATTCTACTTTGCTACAAGAGCCCCAACAAGGAGTAGTAGGAATGGCTGATTGGGTAGAGATAGATGCAGATGGAGTGGCAGAGAGAGCTACAGTGCAGGACTCCCAAGACAGTTTACAGGTAGCAAGCTGCAACAATGTGACAGGCACAAGAGTGTTGCACCAGTGTAGGATGGCACAAAGATGTGTGAAACGATGCGAGATGCATGGAGTGTTGCAATAGCTCAGAGTTCATAGAGGGAGAACTTGTCAGTAGTAGGTAGATCTTCAGCATCAGAGTATGTTTCTAGCCCAACAGAGAGGTCAGTGGGGAGTTTTTTGTTCCGTGAGTTGCTCGAGAAACTACACTTGGTAGCAGTGTTGTATGAAAAACATTCCAAAGGTATAGGATTGGGTTCGAGTTGAAGAATTTCTCATTAAGAGGGAGTGTTGAAAATGGCAACAAGAAAGGCTAAAAGTAGAAGTGCTAAAAATAGCACTGCTAATAATAGCAATTTGGGTATCAATGCCGGATTGAGCAATAGGGAATGAGAAATGGAAGTGCTAAAAATAACATTCTATTTTTAGTAGCTCAGGATGGATTCCTATTTTAGTCAGTCCATCGACTAAAAATAGGAAGTAAAATTCGAATTTGAGCTTAACAACGATTTGAAAATAAATTAATTAATTCACCATGAGTTAATTAGTTGTGAAAAGTGAAACATGAAGTCTATTGAGGACATGCAACAATTTATCTATTAATTGAAGAATTTATCCATCGGTTAAAGAGATAAGGATGAGTTCTAATTTGAGTTGTAATTAGTTGGCTTAGTTAACTTAGTCAAGTCCAGCTATAATTGATTTACAATGTTTGTTTAAATTAAGTAAGTTCAGTTAGTTAATGTTTGCACGCATGTAACTGTTGCACTTCATAAAACTGAATGTTCTCTCATAAATAACTCATGCATGTCAGTTGAGAGAAAGAAACAGTTGAGATCAAAGGAGGGACAGTGTAATATCAATTGGATGGATTTTTCCTATCAAGGAAAATCATCCAAACAAAATGATTAAGGTTTGTTGAGGATTGTGCAGTTTTACAGGGTATGAGATCAATGTGAGAGATCAGTGTTACACTTGTTAACAGGAGGATCACCAAGGAAAAATTGCGCAAGGAAATAGGAGGCTTGAAGGGCAGAGGAGAAGGCCTAGGATAAGTCTTGATTGCCTGTGAGCATCCAGGAGGATTGTACAGAGAGCTAAGGCTTCGTGTAATCCTAATGTATTTCCCCCTTCATCTGTGAGGATTGTACTCAGAGATGGGTAGCTGTGTGAGAGCTAAGGCTTTGTATAAATCCTATGTATGATAATACAGAGAGTGGGGTTTTAGGCCGAGGCTTTCCCCGGGTTATATCTTCTCTGTTATGTGTGATTGATTCCTTCTTATCAATTATATGTGTTCTTATTGTTGTTGTTGATGTTCGATTAAGCTTCCAAAAAATTGGTTGTAGAAGTAGATCAAGTATTTTTCTTTAGTATATTGCATTATTAGGTGATATACAGATGGAGATTTCTACACTTTGGAGCTCTCATCAATTTCTGTTGCTATAGGTGAGATGGACATTGTATGTTACGAGATCGCAGTAGGGAGCCTCTGAAGTTGTTTCTAGAAGTGTCAAGCTTCCGGAGGAGTGAACAGTTATGTAAGGTGGTGGAACCTCTCCCCACAAGTGATTAGCCCCAACTCACAGAAAATTGAGCATGCTTAATTTGCTAATTTATTGGGGCATTCTCCCTGTCAACTAATTGTTGAAGGTTGAGATATTAACCAAGTTTAAACTATTGAATGGTCTCAGAGGAATGGAACCCGAAAGTTGATTGGCATGGATGGTAAGAATTTGTAATCTAGAGAGAAACCCGAGGCTTTTAGTGATGGGTTCTGACAGATGATTACTATATAGTGCAAAAATCATAATAGTAGAGCAGTTCCCCAAACTGGCAGGAAATTGTCCTATCAATTGTTAATGAAGAGGGACAATTTTTCTAAGGATGGAATGGATTTGAGCCTGGTTGGTATGGTTCCAGTTAGCAGGTTGTTTGAGAGTTCCAATCTAACTAGAAAGTTGCATCGAGAAAGACCGTGTGGAATGTGCGCCTAGATAAATTGTTTTTGTAGAGAAACAACACTTGTAGCTGAGAAAGTGTGCCAAATTCCTCTGAAATGGAACATGTGATGATGTTTTTATACACAACAGTCTCAAGAAGGCTTTTGCAGGAGATGAGAGTGGAAGGAATGGTGCTCGTCAAGGCATTATTGAATAAATGCAGGTATTGTAGACTTCGGTGGTGCCCTATCTCCAGAGGTATGAAGCATTGGAGGTGATTATTTGATAGATCTAGGGCTTCTAACTCAGTACACATTTTGAAGGAAGGAGGTATGTTTCTCATGAGATAATTATTGTAAGCAACAAAAAAATTCAATTTAACTAAATTGCCAATGTTCTCAGGGATCTTGCCCGTCAGATTATTGAATGAAAAACTTACAACGGTTGAAGATAAGGGGTAAGAATCAGTAATCCTTATATCCTAAATGATTAACCCAACAATAAAATTGTAGCTTGCAGCAAATAAAATATGCCTAACTAAATAAAAAATAGAATGATATGGCAAGAAAACAAAGGTCAATACCATTTTTATACGACATAGAAATTATGCATTTTTAACTATTTAATAGACAACAAAAAGCATGGTGATAGGCATAAAACCCTTGGAAAGGTGATCCTAGTCATGTTAAAGTACACTTGCATGATTTTCAAAAGTATAGTCACTCTCTTATTGCAAGAATTCATAATAACTCACAAACAATGTTTGTTCAGCCAGTCTAACTTGTTTAGTTTTTCTATCAAGCTCCATGATATATATGTTATATAGATGATAATTTAATATATATGCATTTAAAAGGAAAAATGAATTTTCTAAGGTCATTTAGAAAAGACACTTTCAGAACAGAAAGCCTCTGAAGTTATTTGTGTGGTTTATATATATATAGAAAGTGTGTCTCCCTATTTCATGTTTGATGGTTGAGGTACATGGAGAAGATTTTACAAGGTCTTGAATAGAACAACCCCTTTTTCTTGTGGCAACTAGAGTGATTCTTGAATATTGTTTTGATGTATTCATAAGTTAGCTGGTAAATGTAATGTAGTTGGAAGAGAACAAATTTGCATAGAATGTGACACAAGGTTTAATGGAGTGTTATTTTGTTTGGAATAGAGCGTAGTGGACTATAATGTATGACAAAGCAATGGATGTGGAAAGAGAGCTTCACAAATCCAGTGTTGCATGCCCTAATCTTATTCCTTATCCTTCACGCGCATCTACAAATCAAGAGACTCACCAAAAAGAGTTTCAAAAAAAGAGATCCCTATGTAACATTATCCTGAACTCAAAAAAAATTACCTATTTCTTTGGAAAAGATATGTTTATTTCCCACAACAAAATGAAAATAAGCTTACCATTACACAATTTAATTCAACATCTGAAATTAATGGTACCATAAGAATCTACTTTAGCACTCACCGGTTGGTTATGGATGGATTCCCCTAGCCATTATTGAAAATTTAATCAGTTAGATCCTTTATATATGGCCTTGCGTCAATGATTTCATCAGCATTAATCTCTACTACATAATTGCCCACAGGGTTTCTAACATTGTCTATTCCACTCTACAAGCTTGACAGTCCAACCTCCTTTAGACTTTTCAATATGGCAGGTACTTCATCTAGCATAACTCCACGAAACTTCCAATTATTCCAAGTCATTATATATGTGCATCCCTCTGCTCCATATTTTTCAATCATGCTTTCCAAAAATCGAGTTTGGAGACTCTTAGTCACTCCATTCAGAATCTTAAGTAGCATAATGGATCTTCGATCTTCAAAAACCAACAAAGAACCAAAAATCATTCAGCTCGCAGTGATCAAATAACAAAAAAACCTCAAAACTTCAGGGGAAGGCATAACCTAGAGAAATTGAATTAGGGCACCTACAGTGATGCTTTCTTCAGTGAAAGAGATCCAACCACTTCAGGTGTACATCTATATCATCTTTATTAACCTTCTCACTCTTAATTTCAGCCAAGGGCTTCTTTGCAGTTCTTCAATCTCATTATCCATGAACAATTTCATGGGCTCCCTTTCTAACATAATCTACACACATTAATCATCTCCATGAATGAATACACTCCAATTATTTCATTAGCCACTAGAACCATATATCCATGGTTGAAGTGCAAGAAATTTTCCATAATTTCTAAACACAATTACATTAAGTGAAGCTTTGAAATTGAAGTTCCTAAACACAATAATTACCTTATTCAGTTAAGATTCGAATTTGAAAGACATTTTGTTGTAAATTAGCTGCTTTGGAAAATCCATCAAAAATTAGTTGCTTATGGTCCATAAAAAATAAGTTGCTTTGGAAAATCCTATTTCAAAAAATAAAAATGTTACAGAAATAATATGTTGTACCAAACTCTTGCCTTTATATCCCATGCTATCACAACAATTAAAGTGAACAAATAGATGGTGTATAACATACAACAAGATATTTTCTAGAATCTTGAATTAGATCATGGAAGTGCTCTATGACAATTGTTAAAAGAGAAAATAGAGGAGTCTAGTGTCCAAGCAAATGGTACTTGGATGGATCTATATATTGATGCAAGAGTTCGCATTTATTATTAAAAGAGATTTGCGTTTGATCCAGGTACTTTGAAATAGACTCCTGAGTATTTAAGGAATCATTTCAAAGTCATTAATTCTGACAAATGGATCTAGTGACCACAAAAGGAATCCAAGACAAAACTTTCCTTTAATAGGCAAAATATTGCACACATGTACTTTGTTAATAATCGTAACGCTTGACATTTGGAAATCAATCAACACCCTTGTTGAATCTAATGATCCATACCTTATATGATAGTATGTTCCTACTATGACCAAATGAAATTTCCAAAACCTGATTTTTGTATGAATATCTCTACATGATGCATCTTGTGGCCTAGATCTATCATTTTAAACATAATTTAAGGGTGAGGATTCAGATCGAGGAGATCATATCTATGATTCTCACTGCATATCAATGATTGGTTAATGTCTCTTGGTTCTCAAACAATTTATTTGATCTAGCAAATATGGGAGTGATTTCCTCTAGTACAGCCACATGGTTTCTCCAACATTTTCATCATGTCATTACTATCATCAGAATTGAGTCCATCAAATTTGTATGTGAATTTGAGATGCAACATTGGACTTCGACACCAATCGAAAGCTTGACCTTTTTCTATTTAAAGCCTCACACCTCTTGACACAGGTGGATCTGCTACATGATTGTGTGTCAGTAACCAGTAGAGAACATTCACCTTGGATATCCTAGAATTTGTTCTTTCAAACTACTATCAATTTTCAAATCCTTGTTTCACTATGAACACATTTTGCTACATCAATATGCTCATTGCTTATGACTTTGTTGCGGGTGACAAGTGAATTTGAAGGTGAGGTAGAGGTGGCCTAAGCAGAGTAACATCAAAATAATTATGTTGAATTTATGTTGATTCCAGATTCCAGAAATATCTTGAAATTCGAATGTCGAGAGATCAAGTAATTGACCCCTCTCTTATTCTTCAGGTTTAAGGATATTCTCGAAATCTATAATAGGCATAAGGATGCCCAAAAATTTACATGTAATTCAGTCATATATTAATTACTAATTTAAAAAATTCCTGTAGAAAGTTTGTACAAATTTTGGATTAATGAATTTGGTATATTTTATTCCTAGTTTTATGAGTTAAATGTCTCTGCATTAATGTGCCAACATATGGTGCTAATTTCATAATACATATTATCCATACAACTTGTCAATTGTAAGCAAATTGGGTTGAATCACATTCAAATGGAAGTGCAACATTAATGTATTGTGTTTTCTGGAATAGGGAAAAGGAATTATGTTCGAGGTCGCGTTTGGGGAACTTTTATCTGTACAACGAGCGATTCATCTAAATTGATGATGTAAATTCTACCTAGTTCATCGTTTAAATGGAACCAATGGTGAAGCCCCTATCCAACACATCACTCATTTAGAATTGAGTTCAATGTTGATGCATATCGACTTGATTCATAGAAACAAAATTACAAATTAGTATCCAATGAGTATATACAATTGTAATTGAGGATGAAGTCTATATTAGAATTTGTGTTGATGGGAATTGATGGCAAAATTAGCTTAGTAGGTTATATACACATAGCCATGGTTGTAGCATGTGTGCATCAAATCTTCATAGACTATGATTGTAGAGCTATAGAAATTGGTTGCAGAGACAAATGATTACTGGTTCGAAGGTTATAAAAAAATTGTAGGCCAAACACCAAATCTCTCTATCACAAAGACGAGTTGGCTCTCAATTCTTGTGGTCATGGGCTTGAAATTTTATTCCTCATGGAACGAGATATAAAACCCTCTTGCTATATGTTATACAGGATACAAAACCTATAAAGTTTGGAATTGGCCTTCTATCCTTTATCCAGAAATAATGAATCAATGATTGATCCTTACAATGTAGATGGGTTTGAGAAGTAGAGTGCAATAAATTACCTTAAGACCAATCTAGTGTGGTTTTGGAACTTGAAGTCAGTCTTCATAGAAGACAAAATCTGATGCGACTTCTAGAATTTATTGAAACTATTACTAATGTGTAATGCTTTTCATTGAATGAACTCATCGAAGCATTTTTAAGGCTCCACATTCTTGCATTGAAATAAATCTAATTGCACTTTCTAAACCAAATTCTCAATGACTGGATCTATATCTCTATTCATTACTTCATTGTGCAATCATATGGGTTGAGGTGCATTCAAATCTCACGGATATGTCTAGATATCAATGATACACTCACTTCCCAAGCCAAATGATCTCAATATACATGCAAATCAATGTGATGCTAATTGGCCCAACACCAAATATTTTCATAATGTTTGAAATGTTTTAATTCTTGGTTGTACTTGGGAAAGCATAAAATGCGTTCAAGAAATTGCGCTGCGACAAATGTTTGAACTCTGGCATACAACATCTATAGCCATTCAATATGTCTAGTAACATAATTGCACCCTCATAGTTTGAAGTCGTTTTGATTTTCACGGCTCAAAAGTAACTCCAGGTTTATTAGCCGTCCATGTTCTAATTGGCACTTGGGAGGGTACTTACTACTGATAATATTTTATCTTTGTGGCTTATTCGTTGTGCCTAATGGGTGGTTTTGTAATCACTTATTAATCCCTAAATGTCCACTTGACTTTGAATATTCACCAATCAATAACGGGTTGACATCGATTACTTTAGTGTTTGACCAAAAATTAAAATATATTCTTCAATTCATACATTATAAAAAAAGTTAATTTACTTTTTGAAAATATTTTTACTTTATTGCTCGAAATGGCTTGAATATTATTTTGTAATCACTACAATCCTAATAGAGGTGCAAATTGCAGTTACCAAACTTTCCACGGATTGTTTGAATCATATTGATTTACATATTTATTATGAAGTTTTATTTTATTAAGCCTCGAGGTGTTTTAATTGATGTTGTGATAACACTGTATGAAGAATTCTTGAATTACTTGGGCATTGCCGACACAATTTGGGTCGTTTCAATCAATAAAAGAGATGGTTTTATAAGGAAATTGATTTCAAAAAGACCATTTCTATGTCAGGAACTCTTTCATAGCATCCTACACTTGATGCTCCAGTCGCGCTACTGCACGCGAAGAATGGCGCCACCATTAAATTAAATCAAATAGATGTCATTTAATACAGTAAAACATCATATGGCAGATGTTATAGGGAGATGAAATGGGTAGAAGAAACTAGAAAGTGAACTAATTAAAAGAGAATGCCAATCAGCATAAATATTGCAAAACAGAAGGAATACTTTAAGAATGGTTTTATTTTTTTCTCATATTAATTTCTGAAAGAGTGCTAATCTAAACACAATCATGATCATTTCAATATTTAGTTGGATTTCCATATGTAACAATGTGGTCTTTTTGATCCAACATTCAAACTATTAATACCTGAACATACAAAATTAAAATTTAATGCAAGAATAAAAAAACAATGGGATCCCTAGTATCTGAGTGAGAAAGGATGGCTAGTTGATCTGACTATCCACTTACTATGAGGCAAAGATGCTCCTTAGTATAAGTTGGCTAGAAAAACATTTGGATCCATAGTATAAGTTGATACCACAGAGTAGTTAGTTATAATCATAGTAAATCATGAGATGACTTTACGTTAAAAAAATAGAGTTGTGCAGAATTCATATGGTGTAGGTCATGAGAGTGCGGACAATCAAGCTGTGTGGTGTTGAGGGTGTTGGGAGATAGTTGCAATATGTTTTACAATTGCATATTTTTGGAATATTAGGACACCTTGTTAGACAATAGAGGGAGGCATTATTATCAAAGCTATTACGTTGAGGGTGTTGCCAACTTATAATGTGGCAATGGAAAATCTCTCTATCACGCGATGGAAATTTTTTCTTTTGATTGCTTTTCTTTTTTGGTTTCAATATCACTTGGCGCTCATTAATAAATATATTATATATATATAATATATATAATATATATATATATATATTATAATATATATTATATATATTATTTATTTATTTATTTTGGCGGTGGAAATGGAAGCTACATGCCATTCCTAAACTTCACGGTGCATTTACGGCTCAAAAGAGTATGTATGCATCGTATGACTCAAGCTTCATCCTTTTAAATTGCGGGAAAAGGAAAACTGCATCTAGGTAGGCCACGGGGAACTTTCTATTAATAGGTAGGACGCCAAGATAATCAACGTATGTTTATTGAAAATTATTTCAAGGAAGTTGATTTTCGTGTAACAGACACAATCTTTGATGGTACCACTCTCCATTTTTGCAAGTTCTCCTCTAATTTTAAATGTTTTTCTTTATGCTGACTTTGAGAGTGTTTATAACAATTACATGGTTGTGATTTAATTTCTAGTAAGAATAATGTTGAATAGGTTTAAGTTGATTTGTTTTTCCTATTATCTTTAAATTGGTCATTAAATCAAGAGCCTATTGAATACATTAATTTTGTAATGGTATACCATATTAGATACGTTGAAACAACCATTCTTTTTGTTTTTTGATTTTTAAAACCTTTTCTTTTGTAATTTTGACATTACTATATTGCTATGCCCATGAGGTGAGGTGTTAAATATGATTTATTTATAAAATACCGCCAAAATTAATCTGTAAAATACAAGGGATAAAATTATTATTTATAAAATACAAACAACTCTAGTTTCAACAATATGCTTTTGTCAATACCTTTTCAAAACAGTAGGAGAGACAAAGTAGATGAAATCAATATTTGATAAATTATATGCCTCAAAAGAGAGACATAAGCTACACAACCACCTTTCTGTAACCATAAAAGGACATGACTTAATTAAACACTCACTTCACTTCATTAATTACTCCCAACTTGAAAACTTGAAACAAAAATTTTGTTTACCTTTTTAATGGAGTGGTAGAATTGTGTTTTAAAGGGTAAGCTAGAAATTAGTACTTGAAAGGTAGAACTTGAGGATAACAAGCTATCTGATCTATATCTAGAGACACAATAGATTGTGGAAAAAAATTGATGGTATTAACGAGTTTTCCCAACAAATAAGCTCTAATTGTTAGGCCATTAACCAAATTTCTGTTATCTGCAATGGCAATAGTGACTCTAGATTTATTTGTATGAGTAACGACTTTGGCCATTGTTGTGTCGTTTCCTATGAATGATTTTGATTTTTAAACTCCAACTAGTTTTTTCTTAAACTAATTAAAGATTTGATGACAAACTTATAGTTTTCAAGCTCTTTTCTAAATCTATTTCCTTGAGCAAATTTGTTATTTTACTTTAGGTATTGTAGATTGCTACTATGTGACATATGCTATGATATAATTTTCTGGATAAATAGACATAAACATTGTACAACATAGTATTTTCTAAATCTAAAGAAAAAAAAATTCCAAATACAAAGTTTATTAATTAAGAACATCTTTTGGACTTCTTAGCTAAGTTATGATTATATTTCGGTAGGGGATTTTGTGTTGTATATTTGGCTTTTGTTAGGTAACAATGGTTAATAAGGAATTTTTTCTTGTGCAACAACCACACATCTTATTATACTATCAAAAGGAAACTCGATGGTTTTCAGGCATGGCAACAAAAATGTAGATGTCAATGGGATATCCAAAGTTTGTGTTGGATGAATTTAATACTAGTGATGATTTTGGTTCCTTGTCAGATAAAGAATGTCACAAGTCAAATTCAAATAAACACAAGCAACTCAAGAATGAAGGTGAAGCTATTGCTTTTTGTCCAAGTCAATTTTTTTTATTTGTTGGTCGTTTTCATGTTTTGAGTGTGGACTTGTGATATTCCAAATTGCATGTTGGTTTATGTGAAGGATATATATATATATATATATCATTCATGTTTTCCAGAGATCTATGTTACATTTTCACAGAAGTTTAGATATCTAAACACCAAACAACAACAACATTGAGATTTTCCTTTCACTCAACCTATAACATATTGCATTTGTCTTCATCGATTCTCTTCTTCCTTACACTATCCACTTATGACATTTATTTTGAAATATTTGGTGCATTTGCTAGTTATAGGTCATTTATAGGTTACAAATGTCTTCATATTTTCACTTCTAATTTAGTATTCAACTAAACATATCGATTCTCTTATATATAACTATTTTTCCCTCCACCCACTTTTCATAAATTTCGTAACTATTAAGTATGGACTTGAAATTTTGATGCTACTTTTCTTGTTTAATAAAATATTGGCGAGACTTTAATTTATTGAATGTTGTAGACTTTACAATTTATGAAGTTTCAAGTTCTAAATTTTAAAAGTCTAATTATTTAAAGGGTGCTAGCTCAATGGAAGAGCACCTGATTTATAAGTAGGAGGTTGGTGGTTTGATTCCACCATTCCCTGACATCCATATGGAATGGCGATGATCAATGTTTGGTGACGAATGCTCTTTTGATCATCACCAATGAGCATTGGTGACATTTTTCGACCTTCTCTAAAATATGAAATGGTGACGGACAATGAACGCCACCATATATACGGATCAATAGTGATGACCCTCAAAGGTCCGTAACCATAAATCATTGTTGTCGATATGAAATGGTGATAGTTGATGTCCATAATTATAGTCATTATTCATGATAGACCTTCAATGTCACCACAACACCTATACTTCTGGCAATGTGGCTTTTGGTGATGGTTAAGGTACATCACCATATATATGAACCAATAGTGATGTTCATTAAAGGTCCATCACACTAAATCATTGTTGTTCATATGAAATGGTGATGGTCACTATTTGTCATTATAATCAATATTCATGACGTTCATTTTTTGGTGACTAAGGCTATAGTTCGTCACCATTGCTCATATGAAATGGTGACGGTTGCTATCCATTATTATAAATCATTATTGGTGACAGAATTTGAATGTCACTACAACACCTATATTTTTGGTTACGCCACCTTTGGTGACGTTCAGTTTTTGGTGACGGGGGCTATGGTCCACCACCATTGCTCATATGAAATGGTGATGGTCGCTATCTGTCGTTATAAATCATTATTGGTGACAAACTTTGAATGTCACCACAACACCTATAATTTTGACAACGCCACCTTTGGTGGCATTCAGTTTCTGGTGACGAAGGCTCTCTTAACTGTCGCTAATGAGCTTATGGTGACATTTTTCACCCCTCACCAATGTCCTTTTTTTATAGTGTATGAATGGATTTTAATGTAGATTTACACAAGTTGGAAGGAAAGAGTGTCATCATGGTGGTAGTTGATGGACTTACCTAGTGTGCACACTGTTGTGAACTATCTCATCCTTTAAAAGCCATCACAAATGCTACTATATGTGTGGAAATAGTTCAAAACCTACATGGAAACCTAAAGATCATTGTCAGTTATATATATCCCATTTTCACTCAAAATGTTTGGACAAAATTATTTTGTTGTATTGGTAATCAGTTAGCTCATAGCTTATCTTAGCATCCTTAATATGATCGGAAAACTGAGATAGTCAATAATGTTTTGGAAGGATATATTTGTTTCTTTGTATCTAATAAACTAAAAATGGGTCATGTGGTTAGCTCTGGCAGAATGATGGTAAAACAATTCCTTCCATACCACAATAAAAATGATTCCATTTAAGGTGCTTTACGAGTATCATCCACCATCCATCACATCATATTTAAGAGATAACTATAAGTTTCAGATAGTGGAATATCACCTTGAGCATCAACAACAAGTTCTCCAACTCTTGAAGGATTTTAAGACATTTTTCTTTAAAATTGTTGTTAATCCCTTTAGGGTTATAGGAGTAGCCCAAGGGAAGAAAAAGTGGACTTCAGGCCACAAGTAAATGTTACTATATATTTATTTTAAAAGAAATGGTCTCTCCATCATTGTTGGTTCTTTCCTTTCGACTAATGATTTTTCTTTGTAAATTGATTCTTGTTGAGATTTTCTTGCTTGTTGGTGGCTCTTTACATTGTAAAAAATTTTACTTTGAAAAGATTACTCCTTCCTAAGAAGTCACTTCAATGTGGAAACTATGTTATAAAAGCATATTCTTATTTGTTTTACAGGGTTTTGATCTACTAGCCATGAAATAGGGTTAATATTGTCATTTTACATAGAAAGATGAATCCATCGGAAAGAATTTCCACTTTAGGATTTTCTGGTATGATACAAAGGAAAACTAACTAGCTATAGTTACAACCTTGCATTTGTTGTAAATTGATTTTTGTTTAATATAAATTTCTCTCCTCGGTTATTATGTACAAGGATAAACTTGGTCGGTCTACACAATGTCATTTATGTTTAATGATTCCATGTGGACTATCGATGTGTCATTCTGGATGCAGTCAGATATTAGGTTATAGAGGTAACTTCTTTTTTTTGGTAAATACATGAAATGTTTAGATGAATGGGAAACCTAACCGTGTTTGGAAACTATTTTGCAAATTACTAAACTGTCTTACAACTCCACTACAACACAATTATATTTAGTTTCACTTTATTGTATCGAATTATATATTTATAATTATACATTTTTTTTCTATTGATATTTTGTTAGTTTCACACTAAGACATACTTCTTGAAGATAAAGAAAGTTTGAATATTATTTTTGGTAGTTAATACAAAATTTTCTCATTATCTATTCATACTCTCAACATATAGGTAGTTGTATAAAATATCAAACAAAAATATTTATATTCTATATTAACCCACTATGTATAAAAATGATCTAGAATCCCGTATGAGTACTGTCATGGTATCTATAACACTTTCTTATATCCAAATTAACTAAGGTTGGGGATTGTACCTCATGGATGGGTGTTTTTCATGATATCTTATAGGATCTAACCCTAGTTATTTTTTCCTTTTCACATATGCGTTACAACTTAAGAATTTATTAACACACAATTATATTCTTTCTCTAAATAATTAACATAGAGTTTGTTAAGAGTATATGTAACATAAATTTATGTGCATTTTTTTTTTGTTGTAACTCAACAACCATTCATTACTTCCCCTTTTTGTATATGGTTACCAACATTATCCCAAATTTGGTCTTATAATAGTCTTTCGTAGACATACTCACTACCTACACGCTTACACATGCATATTTTTCTCCACAGATATTTTCATGTTGGCTTTTTCCTTTTACGCTAGTTATTCACAAAAATTCTACTCATACACAATTTCATACTTTTTTCTTACAAATATAGGGACTATGGATAAGAAAAAATTATCTATAGAAAAATTTGGAAATATGCAAAGGGCTCTCATGATCGTCACAATCGTAAGCTATTTTCTCACCTAGATACCCCTGAGCTTCATCTCTTCTAGTCAAGGAATCAATTTTTAAGCAATTTAGTGAATATCTCTTTGTAACCCCATGGAGTGTCCTACTTTAGTTTGAGAGTTTCACCATTTTTTCTCTCCCACTAGCATTGTTTGTAAACTACTATCTTTCTCTTACATAGTAATTCCAGTCTAAAAAATGAGACTCGTGGAATTTATCTCCAAACATTTACTTCTGATCTCTATGTGATCTTCTAGAATAATGGCATTTCTCTCCAACAATTTTATACTAATGGAATTTATCTTCAGCTATTTACTTCTGGTCTCTCTCTAATTTCTGAGACTAATTGCATCTATCTCCAGCCATTTTCTCTTGTTAGCACTTTCTTTAGCTTTTCTATGTTTTTCCATTATCCTCTCTTTTTTTCCATGAGAATAGGAAATTGGAGGATTTTTTCTCTTTTGTCATTTCCCCTTCTTAGGGTATAACTAATTCTCCAACCGCTTCTGTGACTGTAAGGGATTTAATTCTACCTAGTATCCCTTTACATATTTTCAAAAATATTAACACAATATTTTTTTCATTTATCAACAAAAATAAATATCTACGACAACCAATATTTTTATACATTTAACTTTTTAGGCATAATGAAATAATAAAAGCCATAAGTGATTAATATTAAACCAAATATTAGAAACATTGTATTATAAACTGAATATTATAAACCCTAATATTAAAACATATATTATAATATCATCATGGTTGGAGATTTAAATAATGACTATCAAGGTTGACTTTGTTTCACTATGTTAGCTAATGTGGTTGAATATGTTTGACTATTAATATTAATCAATGATAATGACATGAAATTAGGTTTGACAAAAATGAGGACAGTTGACTGTCAAATATAGTTTTTTTTTCCCCTGGGAAAAAGTCGTAATTTCCATTAAGTTAAGAAATTACATTTTGCAGATGCCGAAGCATATTCGTATGCAGGTAACCATTGCGTGTCAAGTTCATAATAAACAGTAAGGAGTATGACCAAAATATCTCCACGCAAGGAGCATTACAAAAAATTCTCTGACAGTGATAAAAAATTGCGTCTGTGCTCTTCGCAGAGAGCATTATATCTGCTGTGTATGAGCAAAAATTTATGTTGTGCTCTTAAACTAAATAGAGTCTATATGCATGCTATGTACAATAAAACAAAATTGTAAATATAGGGCACTATAGCCCCTCGTCCATCTGTTCATCAAAAGGTCGGTGATAATATTGGTAGTAGGTGCCATCGACTTCCTCTTGTATTGACCATTCATCACCCACTCTGTGCGTAGCGTCTTTGGAGAGCTGATCTGCAATGGTGTTTTGCTCCCTGTATATGTGCCGGCAGACAAAAGATTCAAAGATAGAAGTCAATCTCTTTGCTTCATCAAGTATGTGTCTCAAAGTATAAGAATGACAATGAGATGCATTATTCAACCAATTGCAAGCTATTTTAGAGTCTCCAAATAACTGAAGGTGCCTGCACTATTTATGGATAGCAAAATGTATGATATGTTTGGCTGTGCAAAGTTCAGCATAATTGTTGGTGCCTCTACCAAGATTGATTTTTATCTTATAACAGTGTCGTTCGTTTAGGTGTAAGATAGCACCACCCCCGCAGCCATCTTCTTGTGCTGAGCCATCGAAAAATGCCCAAGGAATTGATTTGTCGATGGGCACAGGTATGAGGTTCCGAGGTGGGGCGGGTTGGGACTCTTCAGGTATCATGTTATAATCGGCAATCGTACGGAGAATAATAGAAGGCCAGTGAGGAGCCTTGTGATTGAAGATTTCCTGAGTGCGAGCAATCCATATTGCCCAGCAAGCCAGCAGTGGTAGGCTAATGGATTTTCCTGAATGGTCACGACACTAGTTACCCCATCAGGAAGGTTATTCCCATGCCAATGATTCAAGTGCAGGATGTGAGAAGACAATGTTTGCCAGAGATGTAGAGCAGAGCTGCAAGAAAGAAGCAAATGTTTGGTGCATTCTTCTGCGTTAAGGCATAAGTGGCAATGGAAAGGTCCATAGAAGGACCTCTTCATGAGATTGTTGCCAGTGGGGATTTTGTCAAATAATATGTTCCACATCAGTAATCGCGTACGGGGGGTTGCCTTGAGCTTCCAAATCACTTTCCAGGTGGGCAATAGTACTGGGGGCTTATACGGTTCCATGAGTCTTAGATATCCAAGCTTTGGAGTGTAAATAATACTGTCAAATATAGTTAAACATAGTTGAAAATAATTAAGAACATTAGTAGATGTGGTTGACTAATTTTGTAATGTCCAATGCAACATTGAATAAATTGCAATAACATTGCGACAATGATTGTCACAATGTGACATTGGATATATTTTTGCACCACTCCAACATCGCAATATGTCTGATCACTAAAATGTTAATATTAAAACGGAATATTGAAATCATATGCTAAAACTAAAAATATGGTAAACATAGGGTTGAGAAAGTTTGATCATAATCAACTATTTAAACAATTATTGTCAAGGTTGACCTGATTTGGCTATATTGTCTGATGTGAATTACTATGTTTGAATATTAATATTAATTAATAACAATTATAAGAAATTTTGTTTTCCTTTCATTGAGTGTTGACCCTCGAACAATATTATTATTATTATTAGTAGTAGTAGTAGTAATAGTCAATATTATTATTGTTTTTATTCAAATTTATTAACATTAATATTTTTCTTACTAGACATTTTTAAATCTTGATTGTGACAAAATGAATGTGACCTTAGATGGCTAGGATTGACAATATTTCAATTTTCTGAACCATAGTTGACTATAATTGGATATGATTGAGTTATGTTGGATGGGGACAATTATGAGTGAACAATATTGACTATTTTTAAATATAGTAAACATAGGGTTTGCCAAGTTTGATCATGGGGAGCTATTTAAATGGTGATTATAAAGATTGGCTTTATTTAACTATATTATAAATCCAATATTAAAATCCATAATATTATAAACACTATATTATAAATCTTTATAATAAACTCAGTATTAAAAATCCCAAGATTAAAAACCAAATATAACCCAATATTATAAAACCTAATATTAAACGATATTATACAACCTAATATTAAACCCGATATTATAAACCTTAATATTAAACCCCAATTTTATAAACCCTAATGTAAACCCTATATTATAAACACAAATATTAGAAAACCAATATTAAAAGCTCTATTATTAAATCCTAATATTATAAATTCAGTACTATAAATCTCAAAGTAAACTCATCTACAACCATTTATATCCAACTTTAGTTATATACTTCACTCAAAATTCTCATTAGCTTTTGTCATACCTAATATGATTATATTACTCAACATCAAACCTTTACTCAACATTATTTTGACAATTGTGATATATGCTCATTAGCTTTTGTGATATCTAATATAAAATATAATCATATTACTCAACATAAAATCTTTATTACAGTTATTTTGATCATTGTGAATTCATAATAAGAAATAAGTGCAGTGAGTTTAGAAGAAGTAAATAACACGTATCAAAAATATAACTAGAAAGGAAGGATCCTTTTAAAGGCCAATCACATAACATTACTATAACAATTGTACTGGCCCTATATGATAAGAGAAAACACTCGATCCATACTATATTAATTCTTTCAGATGAATCTAATATACGATCTGGCGTAGTTTGTGTTAGCACTTCTTATTTTTGCCAGGGCTAAGGAAGGAAACTAGAGAGGTAACCTCAGACCAACTTTGGACATGGTAGCTAGCCCTGCAAAATTAGAGATGGCTCTCTCTAAATCAATCCTCATAGCCAATGGAAGTGACTAGATAATACTAGGGTCTTAGGCTAGGTATCCGCTTAGTAGGATTTTGATTTATGTTTTGTTGGATATGAAAAAATAGGTTTAGGAAACAGGCCAAATGGATCAAATGATTAGTTCTAGTCATTTAAATGAGGCAAGATAGATGTAATCAAGGACTCAAATAAATCTATCATAGTAGTATGGTGATGAGGAAATCAGATAGTAGGAACTAAGTGAGAATACATGCACGAATTCACTTGTTTGGAAGATAAAAACACTTAAATGACAATCTAAAAAAAAAAGTAGAGCATTTCTGGCATTAAATTTTGTTTAAAACTTAATAGATTAACATGAGAAGAAATATGGAAAGCTTCTAGAAGAATATAACAATAAAATGCATAAGAATAACTGAATAAAAAGATGTCACTCACTACAGAACATGAATCCTAGAAAATAGTTGCAACAGTATATTAATTCTACCAAAAAAATCAAGTACACGAGTTCCAAAATGTTATATTTTCAAGTATCGAACCTTTTGCACTCTGAAATTCATGAAATATATACAATTATCTCATTTTTTGACAAAGGGAGTCGACCTCAACCATCTCCCAAAATATAGAAATAATTCCATTAAATTTGGCACTCCCTACTAGGAATAGGGACCGAATATTTGAGAATAGGGGTCAAATATTAACTCTTATCTCTTGAATAATGACATATATTACAAAACTAAAAGGGGTTTTCGTAGATTAGTTTTTTTTTTAGAGAAACTGCTCTCCATTTTCATAGATTCATCTCCATATCCTCATAATATGTGCAACAACATAACAAGTAAAACACGAAATCATTAAATGTTTAAATCTATAAACCTAGGATGTAAAGATCGAGTCAAATATTAAAATCCATGATCACTGTGAAGAAACTAATTTATTTTAAATTTCTTTTTTTTTTTACTCTCTCTTGACAAACACCTCCTTAGGTTTCTTAAAATTCCTTCCCGGATGTTATAAAAGAGTGCCAAAAAACAATGACTAAAAAGTAAAACAAATTCAAAATTTGATTTTTTGAATATAAGCCTCAAATATCGCTACATATCTCCCAAATAATAACACCTGTGCATAAACTTGAGGAGGTTTTTTTCTTTGGTATGGGATTAAAAAAAACATCTTTCACTTTTGTAAAATTCATCTTGACTAGTTCAGAAACTGATTTGGAACTAACAATTTACCTATGTGCAGTAAACAACCTCAAAAGACCCATGACATTTTCTGATGATACTTTTCATGGTGACCATGACCTTAGTGTTTTGATGATAGTAGGATATACATTATGCATTTAAACGTTGAATCAAGAACCTTTGCCAACCAAGAGATATGTCAAATTTAGTTTGAAAATATTATAACTTGATCTAAGACTATAACCAATAGTGAAATTAGTAATTTTGATCATTGTGATTATAAGACTCTAGCATTGGCTCCAATGGGGATGAAAGCTCCTTTAGGAGGAGTCAAGAACACCATAGGCTAGGTAGCCTTGTTTATTGGGTAATGGAGTCACTGCAGCTATAATCTTCAAACTGACTCAAATTACGCTGAAAAATGAATTGTACCATCAACTAGAAACTCTACTAGAAATTAACTCTAAAAAAGATGCTCATAATGTTGAGCTTATTCATCACACCTTATCTACTCTAACTGATGCATAAGCAATCTGACCAAGTGAAGTCAATGATCTAGTATAACCAATCAACTATGTGGCTACTTGATCCATGCGTGTATTCAGCTCCCCCAGACATAAAGAAAGATTTAGAAGATGGAAACTCAAAATGATACCTGAGTCTAAAACGTGTGTTGGTTAATAAAACAAAATCCACTTTTTCTAATGCTTGTAAAAGACTGCCCAATGGGGTCCTAAAAATCATGAAACATTACCTCTTGTTGATCAACAAAAAGAAGGAAGATTCTTTCAAATATAATGGATGATTGTTCTTCTTCATTTAGTTGATCCTTCTTAAATGGAAATGCAGTGGTGTGATCTTCCATTCCCTCTAGACAAGAGACAAGATTTGTATGCTCTCGTAGATATTCAATTGAGGTAGGAAAATTAGCATCAACACAAATATATACAAGTGGCTTTTCATGTATACCATAAAAAGAATTTTCTAGGCTTTGAAAAAATTCTATATCTTGATCATTTGAAGGCTACTGAACATGTTCATCAAACTCAAGGCAAAAAACTTGTTTTACATTGTTTTTTACTTCAACAGATAAATGATGATTCTCTATAGTTTCTATACAAGCAAACTCAAAATTATGAACTCAACATATTTATTCCTAAATTAAAAGCTTATAGGAGGAAAGTAATGAAGGGGAGTTGTAAAGAACATCTTTATATATATATATTGAGTGCTTGATGATTTGCAATACTGCTGAAAATTATTATCGACTTTGTATGATGGAATATCACTATCATCTTTTGAAGAATTATGCTCAAGTTTGTTGTCATCGAGGGTAGAACCCATGATCTTCTCATGTTTGTAAAAAGGGTTTTGATTCAAAGCATACAAGACTTCATCATCCATAAACTCTTCATTCTCATAAGAACTTTCCAGCTCTTCAATAAAATTCTCAAAGTGATCACAACAATCCACAATCAAAAGCAAAGAAGGATAACTTTCTCTATACTTCTCAAAAAATGCCAAGTGAAAATTCTTGAGAGAATAAAAACAAGCAGGAGGCAAAGTTTCATACCAAAACCATGCTCTTTCTTCTAATGTCACCATTAACATCTTCTTTCTTTGCTTAAGCAAGAGACGGTCCTTCTATTGACTTGGGAAAGAAAACAAATTACAATGGTTACAACAAGCACACATAGGCGTAAACCCCCACAAAGGAAGAGGGATAATTAAACCAAGTGCCCTCAAAAGCTCGAAATTTAAAAAGCCAAAGCCAAAGCTTCCCTGGAACCAAAAATGTGCACAAGGACAACTTATTCCTCTCACAAGTTAGCCTCCATTGATCTTGCTCCTTTTTATTTGACGGTTTAAAAACAAATCTCTGGGAGAATTAGCCTGTGGAATACCCCCTAGATTACTCGTCCAATTATGACCGTCGATCGTTCCCCTTCTGATCCGATGGCTAGCATCCATATCATTCAACTCGAAATCTCAATGAATACCACACAATGAGGGTGGTATTCCTTCCTCATCCCCCGCCACTTGCTGCTCTCCGAGTGGCATCAGTAGCTTTACATGAAAAGCATCTTTGGGGTTGAGGGTGCCTGATAAAGGTGGTGAACCGTAAGCAGTTTAGACCTTCCATCCCCACAAACCTGCATGACCGTTTGTGGCCATCGATTGTGCCCCTCCTGATCCGACGACCATAATCAATATTGTGCAGCACATAGTATCTAGGAATATTGCGCGATGAGGGTGGTATTCTTTCTTCTTCCCCCGCCACGCGTCACTTACTGAGTGGCACCACATGCCATCCAAGAAGACTGCTTCTGGGTCAAACGGTGCCTAATGCAGGTGGTTTATCCCGAGTAGTATTTGACTCTAGTTTTCTACTCCCCCGGTCCCCAAAGCATTGCACGAGGAAGGTGTGCCTTGAAGGGTCGCTTCTTGCATGGAAAACACCAAGATTTGTGTTGACCTCTGTTGTCGTTCTTCACGGTGGCCCATCTCCTCAAAGCTTTTTCTTTTTAGAAGATAGCTTCTAGCCCAATGACTTCCTTTATCCAGGTTTCCAGTAGCCCCCAGGCTAATGTAGACTTTGTTAAATTCCTCTGCGATCATAAAGTGTACATCCTCTGAGAAACTATCTAATGTGATTTTATTCCTCATTTACGAAGAGAGAAATATTGTCTCTTTGTCTGTTTTGATAGTGATGTCTATCTACGAGGGCCCAAGATGAGTATTCATCTCTCATTCTGTCATTTTTTACCTCCTCCCACCAACAACACTTATCGATAAGCTTGCTTCTAATCCCATTATTGGCTAGCCTGTTGCCACTTCGTTTGCGTCCCTATGAACATGCACAAACCTAAGAGTTCTTAGAATTATTAGGTGTGATTGAATTCTTTGCTAGACTTGCAGAAGCCACTAGTGACCTTAGATTTTCTCTAGTGCTACTCCTGCGCTTATCCACTTGACTGAATTAATGACTAACTCTAAGTTAGCCTCAATGATGACATTATGAATGTTGTGCTTGAGAAATACTTCTAAGCATAGTTCCATCACCATGAGCTCAGCCATGTCATTGGTTTCCTTCCCCAGATAACTATGGAAAATCACCTATATGTTTCCCTCCTCATATCTCATGACCCCTCCATACCCTACATCTCTAGGATTTCCTTTTGAGGCTCCATCTATGTTAAATTTGAAGAAATCTTGTGAAGGGGGTTGCCAAAAGGCCTTTCCTTTTGAGTTGTGCTTGGTAATCTACAAAGGACTTTGAGGGAGATGAACCTGAAGCTCCCGCTTTTCCAGGATGATAGCCTCTCTGTGTCCCTTGAGTTTTCTGGAGGAAACACCCCCAGGATGTGGACAGTCTCCTTGAGTTGCTTGAGGATTAGCTTTATGATGTTGCTCACCAGGCCCATTTTATCTTTGAAACTCCTATTATTGCGCTCCTTCCATACATTCCAGATCAAGAACCATGGAATCAAAGCCCAAGATGAGTTTATTGTCTCCTTATCTGAAAAAAATTTCGTCCAATTTTTTAGCGTGGCAATGATGTCTTTTCTGTGCATGTTCGTTTGCTCGAAGACATTTCCAACCTAGTTCCATAGTATGGCAATGAAGGAGCAACTATTAAGGAGATGATTAGTTTCTTCTTCTTCTTATTCGCACAGGTGACATCTTGAGGGGCTAAGAAAGCCTCTCTTTCTAAGATTATCCCATTTCAAAATCTTGCCTTGAGAAACCAGCGACTTGAACAGTTTGACCTTCCTCCAATGACGGTTATCCTTGAGTTCTTTCCAAGTCTTGTCATTACTTGGAATGTTAAACCCTATAACTATTCTTTTGGCCTCTTTGATGGTGAAGATACCCTCCTTATTTCTCCCCCATCGTAATTGATCATCTGAGGTTGAGATTAAGATTTTCCTTTTTTCTAGAATACCTTTGAGGGACTTAGCTTGAGTATGTAGCATGTTCATCTCATTGTAAACTGTAAGTTTCCATGTTCTCCATTTTCCATTATTCCTTGACTGATCTTAATAGTCACTTACCCTTCTTAAGCCTTTGTTGATGGTATCCATTTGGATAGTTGCTAATTCCTCTCTACTGAGATTTCCCTCCTATTTCCAATTGTCCTCTAAGAACCAGGGAAAATGTCCATTTCTGATCTCCCACAAAATGTGTTTTTGAGCTAAGGCCCTATTCTCCCAGGCTCTGTTCCAAAATTTTGAACCTTTTACTTGTCGTGACATTCTTATGAGGTTCATATCCGGCCAATTCGTTGCATACTTTTGTTTCCATAGTTTTTCCCAGGGGGCTCAAATTTCTGTTAGCCATCTCCATCAAACTTTAGCACCCAGAACTCTGTTTAGAATTCCTGGGTCATGGAGACCCAGGAAACCATGGGATTTAGGCATGCATACCCTTTCCCATGCCACCAAAGCCCATTTCTTCTTTTCTTCACCTTTCCCCCAGAGAAAGTCTCTTTGAATGTTTCTTATTTAAGTACTGATAGCAGTTGGTGCCAAAATGGTTGATAGCATATAAATAGGGATGGTTTGGAGGATAGCCTTAGTGAGACTTAGCCTCCCTACTAGATTTAAGGCTCTATTTTTCCACTTACTAACTTTGTCTTTCAATTTATTTAGAACATGCTCCCAGATGTCCTTATGCAATGGTTTTTCGGTGAGGGGAACTCCCAAATACTTCAAGGGCAATGAATCTCTTTGAAAGCCCAAAATTCTGGAAATATTTCTTTGAATCGAAACATCAGTATTGAAAAAGAAGATCTTTGGTTTAGTAAGACTTACCTCAGTACCCACTGCCATTGCAAACTCATAGAGAATTTGCTTGAATGCCTTGGCTTCCTTGACTGTGGGTGTACCTTGAAGCATAACATCATCCATAAATTGTTGATGTGTCACCATGTCTCCACCTCGAGTGAGTCTCGGGCCTTGAATTATTCCTTCAACCTTGCTGGCTCTTATAGCTCTACACAACCCTTCCATCATGAGAATGATAAGGAATGGGGAAAGAGGATCACCTTGCGTGAGACCTCTTGTAGGCTTGAAGGTTTTGGAGGGAGAGCCATTGAGAAGAATAGAACAAATGGTAATGGTAACTAGAGCCATGACCCATCTAATCTAGTTGTAGTCAAAGCCATAAGCCTTTAGCATTACTCTTATGTAAGTCCAGCTAAGTTTGTCATAGGCTTTCACTATGTCCAGCTGAATTATCATCCCTACTCGCTTATTGGTAATGAGTGAATGAACCACTTCATGAGCTTGAATTATGTTATCAAGAATCTATCTTCCTTCCACATAACATGTTTTCTCCTCTTATAGTAGGGTAGGGAGGACTAGTTTGAGTCGGTTGGCAATTATTTTGGATATTATTTTGTACACCACATTGCATAAGGCGATAGGTCTGAATCTATCTGGAGAGGTGGCCTTTTCTTGTTTGGCGATCAAGGCTATGAAAGATTAATTAAGCGCCCTCAAGACTATTTTAGATCTTCGCGAGTCTTCCACCACCTCCAGAATAGCATGCTTTACAATCCTACAACAAGTTTTGAAAAATTCTACATTGAAGCCATCAGGGCCTGGAGCTTTCCCATTGTTCATCTGTGTGATGACTTCCTAAATCTCCTCCTCTATTACTGGTCTATTGAGATTGTAATTGCCTTCTCTGGAGACCAATTTAGGAATGTACTATACAAATCTTTTGGTAAACTGTGATATATCAATAGTGTTTTCCTCAGCGATTCTCTGAAAATGCTGGATTATAACCTCTTCCATCTCCTCATGCATGTTTCTTTCAACTCCATGTTGGTCTGTGAGTTTCACAATTCTATTGTTGTTTCTGTGATCTATAGTGGATCTGTGAAAGAATTTGGTGTTTCTGTCCCCTTACTTAATCCATTGGACCCTAGATTTGTCTCCAGGATATTTCCTCTTGTAGACATCTATTCTCCCATTAATGCCAAAGTGAATCTACAAGCTCTTTCCTTTCCTCTGTGTAGCCTTCTGTGATAAGAATTTGGTTTATTTCCTTTAGATTCCTTTCCACTTCTCTTTTAGCTTTGAAGTTGTTGCCAAATTCATTTGTATTCCACTCTTTCACTCTACCTTTAATGTGTTTGAGCCTGCAATGAATAAGGAACATTTTTGTGCCTTGAAAGTGTATCTCTTCTTTCCACCATATTTCAATGTTTTTGAGGAAATTTGAGTGCGTGAGCCATACGTTCTCAATTCTAAAGGGGTTGTTCCTAGGTTTGCCAATTAGATAAGCTTCCAATTGGATGGGCCAATGGTCTAAACCATGAAAAGGTAGGATGAAAGCTACTAGGCTTCTTCCCATGAGTAGAAGTTCCTCTGAGATAATAAATCTGTCTAATTTTGAGGCTACTTGGTTAGAACCCCCCTTTTGTTATTCCAAGTGAAAATTCAATTTTTAGTGTAGTAGTTTCATATTGGTGAGGAAGTTCTGGACCATTAACATCTTCATTAAACAATCTTCATGAAAATTAATCCTCAGTTTACGCACATGAATATGAAATCTTATTAAGGAAGTCTAACATCATCACACTTTCCATCTCTAAATTTTAGCAAGTATGTTTGCCAATCTACCTGACGCATAGGATTTGGAAAGCCTAGAAAATGATCTCAATGCATAGGAGCATACCCTCTGGATTGAGAAATCATTTCGATTTCTAGATCTTGCTACCAATGGAGTCTTTGGATCAAGTTGGAGCCATCAAGTGAATGTTTCATCCTTCATATGTGTACGACTAGTGCCCACTATCAGAAAATTAGAATTAAACTTTGATGATCCCTTCAGGGGAATATGAAATTGTTTGTCCTTGAAAAAGAAGCCAAAATGTTACCACTCCTTAGTTTTCCCAAGGCATAGAAAGGAAACCAAAGAGGTAACCTTAGACCAACTTTAAACTTGGTAGCTAGCCCTGCTAAATTAAATAGCTCTCTCTAAATCAATCCTCACTGCTAATGGAAGTGACTGGAGAATACTAGGGTTTTAAGCTAGGTATTAGCTTAGTAGCGTTTTGATTTTGGTTTTGTTTGATATGAAGCAATAGGTTTAGAAACTAGGCCAAATGGATCAAAAGATCAGTTGCAGTCATTTAAATGAGGCAAGATAGATGTAATCAAGGACACAAATGGATCTTTCGTAGTAGTATGGTGATTTCGAAATTAGATAGAAGGAAATTAGTGAGCATACATGCATTAATTCACTTGTTTGGAAGATAAAAACACTTAAATGATAATCTCAAACAAAATAGAGCATTTGTGGCACTAAATTTTGTTTAAAACTTAAGATATTAACATGAGCAAAAATATGGGTAGCTGCTAGAAATCTATAACATTCAAATTCATAAGAATAAATGCATCAAAAGAATTTCAATGAATATGACACATGAATCCTAGAAAATTAGCTTCAATAGTATATTAATTCCACCCAAAAAAATCAAGTACACGAGTTCCAAAATATTAAAGCCAAGTATCCAACCTTTTTTCACTCTGAAATTCATAAAGTATATACAATTTTCTCATCCTTCGACCAAGAGAGTCAAGCTCAACCATCTCTCTAAAGATAGAAACAATTGCATTAAATTTGGCACTCCCTGTTAGGAATAGGGACTGGATTTTTAAAATAGGGGTCAAAGATTAACTCTTATCCCTTGAATCATGACATGTATTACAAAACGGAAGTAATATTTTGTATAATAGCTTATTTTTTAGCAAAAATTCTCTCCCTTTTCACAAATTCATATCCATCTCCTCGTAATATGTTCCACAACATAATGACTAAAACAAGAAATCATTAAATGTTTAAACCTATAAAACTGGGTTGTAAAGATCCAATCACATATTCCAATCGATGATAACTGTGAAGAAATGGAAAGCGGTTTTTGAGATTTGGCTTGTTCTTTATAAAATATTGCTTATGTTTCTCAAATTTCCTTTCCAATTTTTTTGAACGCACCCCAAAAGCCAATGATTAAAACTGTAAAACAAATTAAAAATTTGATTTTTTGAGTATTAGTCTCAAATCTTTCTGCGTATCTCACAAATCTTAACACTTGTGCATAAAGTAAAGGAGGGTTTTGTTCCTTGGTGTGGGACTGACAAAATCTTCTTTCACCATTGTAAAATTCGTGTCCATTACTTGAGAAATGGATTTTGAAGTTAAATTGACCCTGTGTGCACTAAATAACCTTAAAAGTCCCACGAATTTGTTTTATGATGACCATGACATTAGGATTGTGATGAGAGTAGCATATACATTATACAGTTAGACATTCAGTCAAGACCTTTTTCCAACCAAGAGAGATGTCAAATTTAATTTGAAAATATTATAATTTGACCTAAGATTATAATTAGTGAAAAGAGTAATTTTGATCACTCTGACTATAATACTATAGCAATGGCTCCAATGGGGATGGAAGCTCCTTTACGAGGTGCCTAGAACATCGTAGACTAGGTAGCCTTCTTTATTGGATAATGGAGTCAGTGCAACTATAATCTTCAAACTGACTCAAATTAAACTGAAAATTGAACTGTACCATCAACTGCAAACAAACTCTACTAGAAATTGACACTCAAAAATATGCTCATAATGTTCATCTTATTCATCACACCTTATTTACTATAACTAATGCATAAGAGATCTCATCAAGTGAATTCAAAGATGCAATGTAATCAATTAGGTACACGACTACTTGACTGATGCTTTTATTCAGCTCCACCAGGTATAAAGAAAGATTTAGAACATGGCAACTCAAAAATGATACCTGAGTCCAAAACCTGTGTTGGTGAATAAAATGAACTCCACTTTTTTTGATGCTTGCAAAAGATTGCCCATGGGGTCTTGCAAATCATGAAACATTACCTCTTGTTGATCAAAAAAAAGAAGGGAGATTCTTTCAAAGATAACGATTGATTGTTCTTCTTCATTTGGTTGATACTTCTTAAATGGAAATGCATCAATGTGATATTCCATTACATCCAGAACAGGGACAATATTTTTATGTTGTTGTAGATCTTCAATTGAGCTAACCAAATTGGCATCAACACAAACATCTACAAGTTCCTTTTCATGTATATCATAAAAGGAATTGTCTAGGCTTTGAAAAAATTCTATATCTTGATCATTTGAAGGTTGTTGAACATGTTCATCAAACTCAAGACAACAAACATGTTGTACATTGTTTTTGACCTCAATGCATAATTCATGACTCTCTAGAGTTTCTATACAAGCAAACTCAAAATTTTGATTTGTACATATTTCTTCTTGAATTAAAAACTGAGAATAGGAAAGGAATGAAGGGGAGTTGGAAATAAATTATTTACATATATCTTGATCACTTGAAGATTGGCAAGACTACTGGAAACTATTATCAACTTCGTATGATGGAAGATCACTATTATCTTTTGAAGAATTCCACTCAAGTTCGTTGTCATCTAGGGTAGAATCCATGATATTGTCATGGTGGTGAAAAGGGTATTCATTCAAAGCATCCAAGAGTTCATCATCCATAAACTCTTCATCTCCATGAGCACTTTTCAGCTCTTGAATAAAATTCTCAAGGTGATCATAAAAATCCTCAATCAAAAGCAATGAAGGATAGGTTTCTCTATACTTCTCAAAAATTACTTAGTGAAAATCCTTGAGAGAATAAATACAATGAGGAGGAAATATTTCATACCAAAATTGTGCTCTTTCTTCTAATGTGATCATGAACATCTTCATTAAAAATATTCATGAAAATTAAGCCTTAGCTTATGTACATGCATATGAAATGATATTAAATGAAGTGTAGCAATATCATGTATTCCATCTTTGAATTTTGGCTACGATTTGAATCTTTGGATCAAGTTGGACTCACGAGGTGAATGTTTCAGCCTTCATTTCTGTTCGACCGTTGTCCAGTATCAAAATATCAGATCTAAACGTTGATGATCGAGTCCCTCGTAATGACACCAAAATGTGAGCACTCCTTAGGTTTCGCAAGGGTGAGAAAGGAAACCAAAGAGGCAACTTTAGACCAAATTTGGACTTGGCAACTAGCCCTACCAAATTAGAGAGGGCTCTCCCTAAATCAATCCTCACAACTAATGGATGTGACTGGAGAATATTAGGGTTTTAGGCTAAGTATCAACTCAGTAGGGTTTTGATTTAGGTTTGTTGGATATGAAGCAATAGGTTTAGGAACTAGGCCAAATAGATCAAAAGATCAGTTGTAGTGATTTGAATGATGCAAGATAGATGTAATCAAGGACACAAATAAACCTATCATAGTTGTATGGTGATGAGGAAATCAGATAGAAGCAACTAAGTGAGAATACTTGCATGAATTCACTTGTTTTGAAGATAGAAACACTTAAATGATGATCTCAAACAAAATAGAGCATTTATGGCACTGAATTATGTTTAAAACGTAATAGATTAACATGAGAAAAAATATGGATAGCTCGTAGAAACATCTAACAATCAAATGCATAAGAATAACTAAAGAAAAAAATTTCTTTGACCACAGCACATGAATCCTAGAAAAATAATTGCAATAGTATATTAATTATGCCAAAACAATCAACTACACCAGTTCCAAAAAGTCATAGCTTCAAGCATCCAACCTTTTTCACTCTAAAATTAATGAAATACATATAATGAGCTCATCCCTGGAGTACGAGAGTCGATCTCAACCATTTCCCTAAAGATAGAAACAATTCAATTAAATTGGCACTCCATGCGAGGAATAGGAACCGAATTTATGAAAATATGGGTCAGAGATTAACTTGTATCTCTTGAATCATGACATATATTGAAAAACTGAAGGAGTTTTTTGTATATTATATTATTTTTCATAGAAACCACTCTTTGTTTTTGAAGATTGATCTCCATATCCTCGTAATATGTGCCACAAAATAATGACTAAAACACGAAATCATTAAATATTTAAATCTGTAAAACTAGGCTGCAATAATCGAGTCAAATATTCTAATCCACAATACATGTGAAGAAACTGAAAGAGGTTCTTGATATTTGGCTCGTTCTTGAGAAAAATATTCTTGAGTTTCTCAAATTTCCTTTGCAACTATTATTAAAGTGTGCCAAAAAACAATGACTAACATTGTAAAACAAATTCAATATTTGATTGTTTGAACATAAGCCTCAAATATCACTGCATATCTCCTAAATCGTAACACCTTTCCTAAAATGAATGGGGTTTTTGTTCCTTGGTCTGTGGTTGACAAAAACCTCTTTCATGTCCATTACTTCAATAACTGATTTTGAATTAAAATTGTCCATGTGTATAGAAAATAACCTCTAAAGACCCAGTAGGTTTTGTGATGATACTTTTGATGATGACCATGACCTTAGGCTTGTTATGAGAATAGCATATACATTGTACATTTATAATTTGACTCAAGACCCTTTGCCCACCAAGAAAAATGTCAAATTTAATTTGAAAATATTATAATTTGACCTAAAAATATAACCAATTTCATCACTATGAGTATAAGACTAACAATTTGATGGTATTTAAAATATCAACTTAAAATTCATTAATAGAAAGCACAAATTCATCTTATTTACGTAATTATAAATACCTTCTTATACATGTGCATCTTCGTAATGTAGTTCCATCGTCTAATTTCAATATCTCGACCTGGTTTTAACTTTTTACCGATCTATTTTTATTGATGAGAGGAAGTTTCAATTTCAAATTAACATATTATACATCTAAATATATCGAATATAGACGCCTAATTTGAATTTTCCACACATCTTGCTTTCCATTAAAGAGAGTAATAAAATGTTTCAATATTTCACTTAAGAAAAGTTAACTATGCTTGGTGTCACTTACGTTGAGAGTCATTTAATGTTTAATTATATTATTTTTTATATTATTTTTCTCCGAATAGTTGGCACTCGGTCCTAGTTTATTGATTTACTGTCTCACTTTTATTTTTATAGGTAAAACGAAATATAGACATGAGCATACTAATAAAACAGTACAACGAATCAAACACGGAAAATTGAAGGCAAAAAAAGTGCAGAGTTCACTGAACATAACATTGCACGGAGTAGTGTGGAATCTCTATGATGGTGTTTGTTATCAATTTCAACCATTTAATGAAATACCTTTTACAAATAGTCTTAAAGCTGATTCCAAATTTTAAGTGATAAATTGGTCATCTTAAATTTAAACACTTTATTATAACTATAAACACTTTATTATAACTATAAATCATATCAGAAAACTTCGATAGCCAGCAAAATTATCTATTACAGTGGAATTGGTATGTAAATCAATTTTAATTTTTTTTACACTTATTTTGGTAATTTGAATAAGTTTGGTATTGGTGAAGCTGCCTCATTTATGTTTAAAAATATCAAGAATAAAAAAAAAAAAAAATTAAACCCATGGCTTGACCTCTAAATATACTTTAAAAACTCAAATCTATTATGTAATACCATTAGTGATTTTCTTCATTACAATAGATATAAATAAAGCAATAATTAGAACCTCAAAATAATTTGAAAAAAAAAAGGTAAATCCATTTTTAAACCGTTATCTCACACCTTCCTAGTTCGTATGTCTAAGGTGAAGACACTTGATCGAACCTATTCTAGAAACTTCTTTATTTTGGGTGCAACTATAGAATCCATACTGCAACCATTTGGAAGAAAACTCCTTCGACTATATTAATACACCATAATCTTCAATTTCTTAATCATTCTTGAAAATGAGTCAAATATGGCCGCTAAAACCCGTAGCTCACTACTGAAAAGGCTGACGAGCGTCAGTCTCCCTCCCTTCCTAGAAACGGATACATACTCCCATATCTCTTGAACAAAATAAATAACCTCGATAAAAAAAAATAAAAAATAAAAAAATCACTTGTCATATCTCTTGAACAAAATAAATAACCTTGATAAAAAAATAAAATTATACATGCATATTTAAGTTATGGATTCGAAATATTTATTACTTGTTTGTGTGTTGATACAAATGTCACAACCTTATGGAGGACCATACATCGAAACTTACAGTACATAATTAAATGTTATCAAGGTAGAGGGTGTAATGAGATCCTAATTAATGGTCGTGGCTACCTGTGAGTTGGTGGGAGCAGGGCTCTAGATCCTTCATTGTGCTATCCAATTGTTGAATCTGCCTCCAAAGCAGCATCCCTTCGTCGACAGTTCACTGTTACAAAGCCTGATCCAATCGTGATGGGGGTTACTTCATGCTTTTGGTTTGGTCGCGGGTTGGTTCTTCGTCATTTATTTTACCTCTGCTATCATTTTCCCATCTCCGAACTTTCGCTGGAACCCATTTCATTGCATCGTTACTCAAGAGTACTCTGTTATATTTATGCTTTCAGATGCCTTACCTGCCACACTTGCAAGGAGGTTTTTTAAGTTCTGTTTCCAGAGGTGCCATTTCGAGGTCTACCCCCACTCTAGGTACAAAGCTTTTCTGTTACTATACTCTTGCATACATTTCTATGTTTTGCGTTTGTGAATAAGTCAATAAATTCTTGGGTTTTGCCAAGTTTCGCGGAAGGCATCAAACCGAATGCAATGGTTGTTCGAGGGCGAGGCTCCCTTTTAGAAACCGGCTCCAGGATTACAGACCAGACCTTCCTCCGGCATTAGGGTAATGCTAATGTTGGAAAGATAATTTAAACTGCCATGGAGCGACAGCCACCGCAGCATGAAGTTTCCAGAAAACAACTATTTGAGCTCTCTGCGATGCGATCAAGTTGAAGATCGCATATCGCACATCTTCTTGATTAACCTTCAATGTGTCTCCTCTATTCACTGCGATCTGATCGCATATCACAAATCGCATGTTTCAAATAGTTATGGACGCGGCGGCACATCCTTTGCGATGTTGCATTAAATTCAGATAGGATATTTTCAGCCTGTTCGAAGCAACAAAATTCTTCTGATATTTTTGAGCATTAAATACGTATTAAATTCAGAATTTAATACCCTGCAGACCACCGACTTATTTCCACCGAGAAAGGCATCACCGCCTTCTGCAATAAATACACAGATAAACATCAGTAGATATTTTGATTAGTTTATAGTTTAAACTCAGATATTTATTTTTATAAATACAATGAACAGCAGATCTATTTTAGAGATGCAGAAAGAAAAGAACCGTAGTTCTGTTTTTGTACTCTGAGATTGATAAGAGGTAATGCACAACAGTGCTGAAAAACTTCTTTTGTGGAACTGAAGTGTTCCTGTTTGTAATCCCTCTGAGTAGAGGAAGACTATTCTGTAACAACAGTTTTTTTTAATACAAGTTCAATTGTGTGTTATAGATCCTGCGTTTAGTAACTGAGCGTTGTTCTCTGTGAAATTTATTTTGTGTTTGAAATCAACAGAAATTTCCAACATGGTATCAGAGCTAGTCTAGGCACTCAGTGAGTTAAAAACAAAGTTTGTTTTTTCACTGTAGGAGCTGTAAGAAGTTTAAAGAGCAGATTTTTCCAGCAGAGAAAGTTTTTTGCTTGTTTTTAATTTTACAGACAGTATCTCCTCTTTACCTATACAAAGTTAAAAATGGCAATGCTGGAATAGGTTTGACAAATTCCCAACTGCCACAGTTTAATGGGAAAAATCACAGTTATTGGTCCATAACAATGAAAGCATTGTTTGCTTCTCAAGGAATATGGGAGCTGGTTGAAACTGGCTATGTTGAACCTGCAGATGCAACAACATTGGCTGCTTTGACAAACACAGAAAGAGACCAGTTGAAGAGTGACAGGAAGAAGGATGCCAAAGCCCTCTTTTTCCTCTTCCAATCAGTACATGAAAGTATCTTTCCACGGATTGCAGCAGCAACAAAATCCAAGGAGGCATGGGATATTCTCAAAATTGCCTATCAAGGCATGGAGAAGGTGAAGACTGCAAAGTTGCAGATGTTGAGGAGGGATTTTGAAACACTCAGCATGAAGGAATCTGATACAATAGATTCATTCTTCACTCAAGTTATCGGGTTGATAACCCAGATAAGATCTCATGGTGAGATTCTTGAAGAAAGAAGGATTGTAGAGAAAATCTTGAGAAGCTTACCCTCAAGGTTTGAATCTATTGTGGTAGCAATAGAAGAAACAAAAGATCTTTCACAGTTCACGGTAGATGAACTGAATTCTTCTCTTATGTCTCATGAACACAGACTGAGTAGAGGAACAGATTCCTCTTTTGAGCAAGCATTCAAGACTCAAATGTCTTTCACCCAAGGAAAAGGTTGAGGCAGAGCAAATAACAAAGGTCGTGGAAGAAGCCAAAACAGAGGCAGATATTATCCTGCAAGCACAAGCGGAAGGAGCTGCAATCAGAGCCAAGAGGAAGGTTCAATCAAACAGCAAGCTCATGGACAAAGGTATGACAAATCCCAAGTCCAATGTCATTATTGTAAGAAATATGGGCATTATGCCAATGAATGTAAGAAAAATGATTAGCCCCAACTCACAGAAAATTGAGCATGCTTAATTTGCTAATTTATTGGGGTATTCTCCCTGTCAACTAATTGTTGAAGGTTGATATATTAACCAAGTTCAAACTATTGAACAGTGTCAGAGGAATGGAACCCGAAAGTTGATTGGCATGGATGGTAAGCATTTGTAATCTAGAGAGAAACCCGAGGCTTTTAGTGATGGGTTATGACAGATGATTACTATATAGTGCAAAAATCATAATATTAGAGAAGTTCCCCAAAATGGCAGGAATTTGTCCTATCAATTGTTAACGAAGAGGGACAATTTTTCTAAGGATGGAATGGATTTGAGCCCGGTTGGCATGGTTCCAGTTAGCAGGTTGTTTGAGAGTTCCAATTTAACTAGAAAGTTGCATCGAGAAAGACCGCGTGGAATGTGCTCCTAAATAAATTGTTTTTGTAGAGAAACAACACTTGTAGCTGAGAAAGTGTGCCAAATTCCTCTGAAATGGAACATGTGATGCTGTTTTTATACACAACAATCTCAGGAAGGCTTTTGCAGGAGCTGAGAGTGGAAGGAATGGTGCTCGTCAAGGCATTATTAAATAAATGCAGGTAGTGTAGACTTCGGAGGTGCCCTATCTCTGGAGGTATGAAGCATTGGAGGTGATTATTTGACAGATCTAGGGCTTCTAACTCTATACACATTTTGAAGGAAGGAGGTATGTTTCTCGTGAGATAATTATTGTAAGCAACAAAAAAATTCAATTTAACTAAATTGCCAATGTTCTCAGGGATTTTGCCCGTCAGATTATTGAATGAAAAACTTACAACGGTTGAAGATAAGGGGTAAGAATCAACAATCCTTATATCCTAAATGATTAACCCAACCATAAACTTGTAGATTTCAACAAATAAAATATGCCTAACTAAATAAAAAAATAGAACGATATGCCAAGAAAATAGAGGTCAATACCATTTTTATACGACATAGAAATTATGCATTTTTATCTATCTAATAGACAACAAAAAGCATGCTGCTAGGCATGAAACCCTTGGAAAGGTGACCCTAGTCATGTTAAAGTACACTTGCATGATTTTCAAAAGTACAGTCACTCTCTTATTGCAAGAATTCATAATAACTCACAAACAATGTTTGTTAAGCTAGTCTAACTTGTTTAGTTTTTCTGTTAAGCTTCATGATATATATGTTATATAGATGATAATTTAATATATATGCATTTAAAAGGAAAACTGATTTTCCTAAGGTCATTTAGAAAAGACACTTTCAGAACAGAAAGCCTCTGAGGTTATTTGTGTGGTGATTTGTGTGGTTTATATATATATATATATAGAAAGTGTGTCTCCCTATTTCATGTTTGATGGTTGAGGTACATGGAGAAGATTTGACAAGGTCTTGAATAGACCAACCCCTTTTTCTTGTGGCACCTAGAGGGATTCTTGAATATTGTTTTGATTTATTCATAAGTTAGTTGGTAAATGTGGTAAATGTAGTTGGAAGAGAACAAATTTGCATATAATGTGACACAAGGTTTAATGGAGTGTTATTTTGTTTGGAATAGAGTGTAGTGGACTATAATGTATGACAAAGCTATGGATGTGGAAAGAGAGATTCACAAATCCAGTGTTGCATTCCCTGATCTTATTCCTTTTCCTTCACGCACATCTTCAAATCAAGAGACTCACCAACAAAAGTTTCAAAAAAAGAGATCCCTATGTAACATTGTCCTGAACTCAAAAACAATTACCTATTTCTTTGGAAAAGATTGTTTATTTCCCACAACAAAATGAAAAGAAGCTTACCATCACACAATTTAATTCAACATCTGAAATTAATGGTACCATAAGAATCTACTTTAGCACTCACTAGTTGGTTATGGATGGATTCCCCTTGCCATTGTTGAAAATTTAATCAGTTAGAGCCTCTGTAATGTCCTTGTGTCAATGATTTCATCAGCGTTAATCTCTACTACATAATTGCCCACAGGGTTTCTAACGTTTTCTATTCCACTCTGCAAGCTTGACAGTTCAACCTCCTTCAGCCTTTTCAATATGGCAGGTACTTCATCTAGCATAACTCCACAAATCTTCCAATTATGCCAAGTCATTATATCTGTGCATCCCTCTGCTCCATATTTTTCAATCATGCTTGCCAAAAATTGAGTGTGGAGACTCTTAGTCACTCCATTCAGAATCTTAAGTGGCATAATGGATCTTCAATCTTCAAAAACCAACAAAGAACCAAAAATCATTGAGCTTGCATGATCAAATAACAGAAAAACCTCAAAACTTCAGGGGAAGGCATAGCCTAGAGGAATTGAATTAGGGCACCTACAGTGATGCTTTCTTCAGTGAAAGAGATCCAACCACTTCAGGTGTACATCTATATCATCTTTATTAACCTTCTCACTCTTAATTTCAGCCAAGGGCTTCTTTGCAGTTCTTCAATCTCATTATCCAGGAACAATTTCATGGGCTCCGTTTCTAACATAATCTACACACATTAGTCATCTCCATGAATGAATACACTCCAATTATTTCATTAGACACTTCAACCATATATCCATGGTTGAAGTGCAAGAAATTTTCCATAATTTCTAAACACAATTACATTAAGTCAAACTTTGAAATTGAAGTTCCTAAACACAATAATTACCTTATTCAATTAAGATTCGAATTTGAAAGACATTTTGTTGTAAATTAGCTGCTTTGGAAAATTCATCAAAAATTAGTTGCTTATGATCCATAAAAAATAAGTTTCCTTGGAAAATCCTATTTCAAAAAATAAAAATGTTACAGAGATAATATGTTGTACCAAACTCTTGCCTTTATATCCCATGCTATCACAACAATTAAAGTGAACAAACATATGGTGTATAGCATACAACAAGATATTTTCTAGAATCTTGAATTACATCATGGAAATGCTCTATGACAATTGTTAAAAGAGAAAATAGAGGAGTCTAGTGTCCAAGCAAATGGTACTTGGATGGATCTATATATTGATGCAAGAGTTCGCATTTATTAATAAAAAATATTTGCGTTTGATCCAGGTACTTTGAAACAAACTCGTGAGTATTTAAGGAATCATTTGTATTCAAAGTCGTTAATTCTGACAAATGGATCCAGTGACCACAAAAGGAATCCAAGACAAAACTTTCCTTTAATAGGCAAAATATTGCACACATGTACTTTGTTAATAATGGTAATGCTTGACATTTGGAAATCAATCAACACCCTTGTCGAATCTAATGATCCATACCTTATATGACAATATGTTCCTACTATGACCAAATAAAATTTCCAAAACTTGATTTTTGTACGAATATCTCCACATGATGCATCTTGTGGCCCAGATCTATCATTTTAACCATAATTTAAGGGCGAGGATTCAGATCGAGGAGATCATATCTATGATTCTCACTGCATATCAATGATTGGTTAATGTCTATTGGTTCTCGAACAATTTATTTGGTCTAGCAAATCTGCGAGTGATTTCCTCTAATATAGCCACATGGTTGCTCCAACACTTTCGTCATGTCATTACTATCATCAGAATTGAGTCCATCAAATTTGTGTGTGAATTTGAGATGCAACATTGGACTTCGACACCAATCGAAAGCTTGACCTTTTTCTATTTAAAGCCTCACACCTCTTGACACAGGTGGATCTGCTACATGATTGTGTGTCAGTAACCAGTAGAGTACATTCACCTTGGATATCCTAGAATTTGTTCTTTCAAACTACGATCAATTTTCAAATCCTTGTTTCACTATGAACACATTTTGCTACATCAGTATGCTCATTGCTTATGACTTTGTTGCGGGTGACAAGTGCATTTGAAGGTGAGGTAGAGGTGGCCTAAGCAGAGTAACATCAAAATAATTATGTTGAATTTATGTTGATTCCGGATTCCAGAAATATCTTGAAATTTGACTGTCGAGAGATCAAATAATTGACCCCTCTCTTATTCTTCATATTTAAGGATATTCTCGAAATCTATAATAGGGATAAGGATGCCCAAAAATTTACATGTAATTCAGTCATATATTAGTTACTAATTTACAAAATTCCTGTAGAAAGTTTGTACAAATTTTGGATTAATGAATTTGGTATATTTTATTCCTAGTTTTATGAGTTAAATGTCTCTGCATTAATGTGCCAACATATGGTGCTAATTTCATAATACATATTATCCATCCAACTTGTCAATCGTAAGCAAAATTGGGTCGAATCACATTCAAATGGAAGTGCAACATTAAAGTATTGTGTTTTATGGAATAGGGTAAAGGAATTATGTTCGAGGTCGCGTTTGGGGAACTTTTATCTGTACAACGAGTGATTCATCTAAACTGATGATGTAAATTATACCTAGTTCATCATTTAAATGGAACCAATGGTGAAGCCTCTATCCAACACATCACTCATTTAGAATTGAGTTCAATGTTGATGCATATCGACTTGATTCATAGAAACAAAATTACAAATTAGTATCCAATGAGTATATACAATTGTAATTGAGGATGAAGTCTATATTAGAATTTGTGTTGATGGGAATTGATGGCAAAATCAGCTTAGTAGGTTATATACACATAGCCATGGTTGTAGCATGTGTGCATCAAATCTTCATAGACTATGATTGTAGAGCTATAGAAATTGGTTGCAGAGACAAATGATTACTGGTTCGAAGGTTATAAAAAAATTGTAGGCCAAACACCAAATCTCTCTATCACAAAGACGAGTTGGCTCTCAATTATTGTGGTCGTGGGCTTGAAATTTTATTCCTCATGGAACGAGATATAAAACCCTCTTGCTATATGTTATACAGGATACAAAAACTATAAAATTTGGAATTGGCCTTCTATCCTTTATCCAGAAATAATGGACCAATGATCGATCCTTACAATGTAGATGGGTTTGAGAAGTAGAGTGCGATAAATTACCTTAAGACCAATCTAGTGTGGTTTTGGAACCTCAAGTCAGTCTTCATAGAAGACAAAATTTGACGCGACTAATAGAATTTATAGAAACTATTACTAATGTGTAATGCTTTTCATTGAATGAACTCATCGGAGCATTTTTAAGGCTCCACATTCTTGCATTGAAATAAATCTAATTGCACTTTCTAAACAAAATTCTCAATGACTGGATCTATATCTCTATTAATTACTTCACTGCGCAATCATATGGGTTGAGGTGCATTCAAATCTCACGGATATGTCTGGATATCAATGATACACTCACTTCCCAAGCCAAATGAGCTCAATATACATGCAAATCAATGTGATGCTAATTGGCCCAACACCAAATATTTGCATAATGTTTGAAATGTTTTAATGCTTGGTTGTAATTGGGAAAGCATAAAATGCATTCAAGAAATTGCGCTGCCACAAATGTTCAAACTCTGGCATACAACACCTATAGCCATTCAATATGTCTAGTAACATAACTGCACCCTCATAGTTTGAAGTCATTTTGATTTTCACGGCTCAAAAGTAACTCCAGGTTTATTATGTGTCCATGTTCGAATTGGCGCTTGGGAGGGTACTTACTACTGATAAAATTTTATCTGCGTGGCTTATTCGTTGTGCCTAATGGGTGGTTTTGTAATCACTTATTAATCCCTAAATGTCCACTTGACTTTGAATATTCACCAATCAATAATGGGTTGACAGTGATTAATTTAGTGTTTGACGATAAATTAAAATATATTCTTCAATTCATACATTATAAAAAAAGTTAATTTACTTTTTGAAAATATTTTTATTTTATTGCTCGAAATGGCTTGAATATTGTTTTGTAATCACTGCAATCCTAATAAAGGTGCAAATTGCATTTGCCAAACTTTCCACGGATTGTTTGAATCATATTGATTTACATATTTATTATGAAGTTTTATTTTATTAAGTCTCGGGGTGTTTTAATTGATGTTGTGAGAACACTGTATGAAGAATTCTTGAATTACTTGGGCATTGTCGACACAATTTGGGTCATTTCAATACATAAAATAGATGGTTTCGTAAGGCAATTGATTTCAAAAAGACCCATTCTATGTCAGGAACTCTTTCATAACATCCTACACCTGATGCTCTAGTCGCACTACTGCATGCGGAGAATGGCGCCACCATTAAATTAAATCAAATAGATTTCGTTTAATACGGTAAAACATCATATGGCAGATGTTATAGGGAGATGAAATGGGTAGAAGAAACTAGAAAGTGAACTAATTAAAAAAGAATGCCAATCAGCATAAATATTGCAAAGCAGAAGGAATAATTTAAGAATTGTTTTATTTTTTTCTCATATTAATTTCTGAAAGAGCGCTAATCTAAACACAATCATGATCATTTCAATATTTAGTTGGATTTCCATATGTAACAATGTGGTTTTTTTTTATCCAAGATTCAAACTATTAATATCTGAACATACAAAATTAGAATTTAATGCAAGAATAAAAGAAACAATGGGATCCCTAGTATCTGAGTGAGAAAGGATGGCTAGTTGATCTAACCATCCACTTACTATGAGGCAAAGATGCTCCTTAGTATAAGTTGGCTAGAAAAACATTTGGATCCCTAGTATAAGTTGATACCACAGAGTAGTTAGTTATAATCATAGTAAATCATGAGATGACTTTACGTTAAAAAAATAGAGTTGTGCAGAATTCATATGATCTAGGTCATGAGAGTGCGGACAATCAAGCTGTGTGGTGTTGAGGGTGTTGGGAGATAGTTGCAATGTGTTTTACAATTGCATATTTTTGGAATATCAGGACACCTTGTTAGACAACAGAGGGAGGCATTATTTTCAAAGCTATTACGTTGAGGGTGTTGCCGACTTATAATGTGGCAATGGAAAATCTCTCTATCACGCAATGGAAAATTTGTCTTTTGATTGCTTTTCTTTTTTGGTTTCAATATCACTTGGTGCTCATTAATACTAATATATATATATTTTTGTTGGCGGTAGAAATGAAAGCTACATGCCATTCCTAAACTTCACGGTGCATTTACGGCTCAAAAGAGTATGTATGCATCGTAAGGCTCAAGCTTCATCCTTTTAAATTGCGGGAAAAGGAAAACTGGATCTAGGTAGGCCACGGGGAACTTTCTATTCATAGGTAGGAGGCCAAGATAATCAACGTATGTTTATTGCAAATTATTTCAAGGAAGTTGATTTTCATGTACCAAACACAATCTTTGATGGTACCACTCTCCACTTTTGCAAGTTCTCCTCTAATTTTAAATGTTTTTCTTTATGCTGACTTTGAGAGTGTTTATAGCAATTACATGGTTGTGATTTAATTTCTAGTAAGAATAATGTTGAATAGGTTTAAGTTGATTTGTTTTTCCTATTATCTTTAAATTGGTCATTAAATCAGGAGCCTATTGAATACATTAATTTTGTAATGGTATACCATATTAGATACGTTGAAACAACCATTCTTTTTGTTTTTTGATTTTTAAAACCTTTTCTTTTGTAAGTTTGACATTACTATGTTGCTAGGCCCATGAGGTGAGGTGTTAAATATGATTTATTTATCAAAATACCGCCGAAATTAATCTGTAAAATCCAAGGGATAAAATCATTAGTTATAAAATACAAACAACTCTAGTTTCAACAATAGATCAGCAATAGCTTTGTCTAAAAACTCTGTTTTTCATAAAAGAACAAAGCACATAGATACCAAATTTCACTTCATACATGAATTGGTTAACAATGGTGAGATTGTTTTGCAGCACTGCAGAACAGAGGATCAGCTAGCTGACATCTTGACAAAACCATTGGGAAAGAAAAGTTTTGATCATTTCAGAAAATGCCTGGGTATGCAGAAAAACCCAGCAGTTGAAATTAAAGGGGAGTGTTGGAAAGATAATTTAAACTTCCATGGAGCAACAATGACCACAGCATGAAGTTTCCAGAAAACAACCATTTGAGCTCCCTGCAATGCGATCAAGTTGCAGATCGCATACCGCACATCTTCTTGATTAACCTTCAATGTGTCTCCTCTATTGACTGCGATAGTGATTTCGCGATGCGATCTGATCGCATATCGCAAATCACATGTTTCAAATAGTTATGGAAGCGGTGGCACATCCTTTGCGATGTTTCATTAAATTCAGATAGGATATTTTCAACCTGTTCGAAGCAGCAAAAGTCTTCTGATATTTTTGAGCATTAAATACGTATTAAATTCAGAATTTAATACCCTACAGACTGCCGAATTATTTCCACCGAGAAAGGCATCACTGCCTTCTGCAATAAATACACAGATAAACATCAGTAGATATTTTGATTAGTTTATAGTTTAAACTCAGATATTTATTTTTATAAATACAACGAACAATAGATCTGTTTTAGAGATGCAGAAAGAAAAGAACCGCAGTTCTGTTTTTGTACTCTGAGATTGATAAGAGGTAATGCACAGCAGTGCTGAAAAACTTCTTTTGTGGAACTGAAGCGTTCTTGTTTGTAATCCCTCTGAGTAGAGGAAGACTATTCTGTAACAATAGTTTCTTTTAATACAAGTTCAATTGTGTGTTATAGATCCTGCGTTTAGTAACTGAGCGTTGTTCTCTGTGAAATTTATTTTGTGTTTGAAATCAACAGAAATTTCCAACAGCTAACACTGTGTTTGAAATTAGTTTTGGTTCCTGTTATATGGAATCTAGCTGTATTGAGCTATGAGAGTTAAGGGATTTCTTATTGAAAGTTGTTATCCATATTGAATAAAATTTTGCGTCGAATCTCCTTGGTCATAGGCTTTTCTCCACTGTTCTCTCGATTTCGGATTTATAATTTTTAGACTGGATATTTGTATATGTTATGCATAGAACTTTATTCTTGTGGATTTTATGAACTATTATGATGGTTCTTACCTTGGATTTTGCAGTGCTTGGCTGTAAGAATGTTTTCTTTAATATCAAGAGCTTTGTTGTATGTTTTTATGTTGGAAATGGCCGATGCTTTTCTAGTTTTTTCCTCAAAACGATAATATTATGCTCAATAAAATTTTGATGACTATTATGCATGTTTACTTTGGATGTATAAGTAGTGTTCTTCTCTGTCATTTTCTTTTCGAAAGAAGTTTTCAATTTCCTTCTTGTTCTGTCGGTTATTAGTGTGCCAAGTTCATCAATTTACTGGCACCCCAGAAACTCAGAAAGTTGCTTTACAATGATTATCTGCTTGCAGGGTTTAAGGTTTCTAGTTTGGTTTCTTTCAAAGTTTTGTCGTTACCTATTTAATTTAGGACTCATACATGCTCATTGAGTTCTTTAAATTGCTTTATGGTTTAATTAGTTTAACTGTGAGGGTTGGCTTCCAATTTCTATCTATACCAATGCTTGTTAAAAGCAAGGGTCCGCATGAAGTCCCTAATTAGTTTCTTCATAAATTATTGATAATAATTTTCTTCCAATATTCTTTGGAGTTGTATTTTTTCTCTCCACCGAGGAGTCTTTTGACCATTGGCGAATAATTCCTACTGTTATTTATTTTCTTGATTCTTGAGGGTTTACTTACAGTAACCCTCGTAAAAGAGTTCTTCTCAAGAAACTTTGTTCCCTCTATTAAGCAGAACATGTACGACATCTTCTAGGTTATAAATTTCATGGGTGAGCTTTTGGCTTCTAATTTTATTGGCTTATTTAATTCTTTCTATCAACATGCCATTTCGATACAGTTTACACCTTAAATGCTTGCGATTCAAGCATGTGCTAGAGTTCAACTATTCCATTTCAATACTATTTACACCTTAAATGCTTGCGATTCATGCATGTGCTAGAGTTCAGCTATTTATTAGCAAGAATAGTATGGTTTTAATTATATTTATTTTCTAGACCCACATAGGTTTGGCCTCTTGGCTAGCAGACGATCTGTTAAGTCTTCTGTGCCATTGTGCAAGTCACGAGTTCGAGTCGCATCTTACGTGAGGGTCATTCTTGCGGGTTGGGCAGTTCCTCTGAGAGGTTATAGTGGCAATTGGTGGGATTCGACCCTGTGTAACGCGAGTATGATATCACCATCGTTGCCAATTCCACTAGGCAACAAAAAAAATAAATTAAATTTATTTACAAGCATACATATTCCATTTTTGTATTCCTTTCAATCAATAACTTAACACATCTCTAGTTCAAGAATTCAATCGTTTGATATCATGCCTAATCTATTCCAGAATATCCTTGATCTATAGCATAAATACTCATGTTTTTCAAGAATGCATTTAACCTTCACGAAGATATATATACTTATCTCGCCTTATAAGTTAATCACTATTGATTTATTGAACAAGAACAATCATTTTTTACCAAAATTTTCTCCCAACCTTGAGACTCGCTTCGAGGCCTGAGTCTCCCCATGAGCTACTGCTCACATGCAATAAGACTAGCGGTCCTTGTCACAACTATCTGGTCTTAACGAGATGTAGCTTATCAAGTTTGTCTAACATATCAGCACAAAAAATTTTCCTTTTATCTTTCTCACTCTCCAACTTTATCTTCGATACCTCTACCCTCTTGAACTTTCTTAATAATAAATCTCCTAGGAGGTACTTAGGGATAGGTAATTGCCTACCCTAACTACCTCGCATGTGAGAGTTTCATGTTTGTCATTAAAACATTTGCTTCACCCACAATTAATCAAAATAATAAATATTTAAACTTAAATAGTAATATCCAGTTTCTTTTTCTGCAGTATTTATATATTTACAAATTTTGGGGTCATCACATATCCCCCCCTAAGATTAAACATTGTCACGACGTTTCTCCGCTACAAAAAGATCTAGACAAGTTTCTTTCATAACTTGTTCATCATCGTAGGAAGCCTCCTCTAGTGTAAAGTGTTGCCATTGCACTTTACCTTAGGTGATAACTCCTTTCGGCAACATTACTTCTCTCCAATCGAGTATAACCAAAGGTTTGACCGAAAACTCGCCTTCCAGTTCAACCTACAAACAAGAAAAATTTAGTCGTTTCTTTTCCTTTACCAACTTTATCTTATCATATTTATTAAAATTTAAATTACCTTAATATCTTTCCAATTGATTATGTTTAGGATCATATATATACTTTTTTAACACAAAAACATGGAAAACGTTGTGCACATGTATGTCGTTGGGCAAGGCGATCTAGTAAGCCACCGGTCTGATTTGAGCCAAAATCTAGAAAGGATCACAGAATCGAGGTGCTAATTTAGCACATTCACTCCATTGTAATGTACTCTTCTTAGCTCGTACATGCACATAAACATGATCTCCAATTTGAAATTCCCGAAAACGCCTCTTTCAATCTTGTACACCCTTTAAATTGGAACATACATTTTTAACCATCTCCTCCATTTATTTTAACATGTCTGGTCCTAACATCAATTTATCCTCTGGCCCTCCCCAACTTGATGGTGTCCTGCACTTGTGTCCATACAATACCTCAAACAGACTCATTTATAGCAATCTATGGTAACCGTTGTTATAAGAAAACTCTACCAAATTTATATAATCCTCCAATTTTGATAGTTGTTGCATTACATAAGTTCATAGCATATCTTCCACTACCTAATTTACTTGCTCGGTCTATCCATCCATTTGAGGGAGGTAAGCAGTGTTGTAATACAATTGTGTACCTAAACCTTCAAATAAAGCTTTCCAGAAAGTTAGATGTAAATTTTACATCGTGATTAGAAATTATGACTCTCAGTAATCCATGTCATCTAAAAATGGTTTGCATGAATATGTTAGAAATTTGTAAATCCTTGTAGGTTAACTATATCGGTACGAAGTGAGCAGACTTTATCAAATTATCAACTACCAGCATTATCGAATCATTCTGCTTTTTAGACTTACATAGTCCTATAATAAAATCGATGGAAATGGTTTCCCATTTCCATTCTGGAATAGGCAATGGATGCACCAATTCGACGAGGTGATAGTGTTTCTCTTTCATTTGCTGACATTTGAGACAATGAGCCAAATATTCAGCTACTTCCTTCTTCATACCAAGCCAACAATATTCCTTTCCAAGTGCGATAAGTAGCTTCTGGTATCTATAATGGCCTGCATACGAAATTTTATGATATTCATCTAAAATTAAGTCTTTAATATTTTTATAGTTAGGTACATACATTCTACCTTTATAAATTAGCATACCTTCATTATTTACCTCATATCCCAGCCATTGTTCAATGTTTTTTGAAATTTTAGGTTGTTTCCTGAAAAATTGGTATTCTGAAGTCTAGTTGTCTCTTTGATGATCTCATTAAAGGTATTTCGCATCTCACTGAAAGAGACCTCATAAATACAATGTACCTTATGAATTAAGGCATATGTGACCTAGTTCTCATTACGCTTCAAGTGATTAATTTCAAAATCAAATCCACTTAGAAATTCAACCCAACGAGCTTGCCTAACATTCAGAGTGGGCTATTTAAAATAGTTAGTTAAACTATGATGATCAGTCATTAAGAGAAATTTCTTACCCATAAGGTAATGTCACCACATATTTAATGCATGAAAAATTGTTGTTAGTTCTAATTCATAGGATAAATATTTTATCTCATGCTCCTTAAGCTTCCTAGACTCATAAGCAATCACTCTTCCCTCCTGCATTAGTACGCCACCAACACCTTCCTTGCTGACATATTACAAACAACATAGTCTTTATTTGGGTCTACAATGCTCAAAATAGGCGTGGTGGTAAGTAAATTAATAATCTTATCAAAACTCTTTTGACACTCCATAGTCCACTTAAAAAGTTTTTCCTTTTCTCTGCAGGGACGTAATGAGGTATGCTACCCTAGAAAATCCTTCAACAAATCGCCTGTAGTATTCAACTAGACCCATGAATGACCTTATATCTATCACGTCCTTTGGGACTAACCACTCCATTATATTTTTTATCTTTTCCGGGTCCACAAGAACTCTGTCCTTGGTAATGATATGTCCTGGATACTGTATTTCTGCTTTAAATAAATCTCATTTGCTGTATTTAGCATACAGTTGATGTCCTCTTAGAATGTGCAAAAATATCCTGAGATGTTCTTTATGGTCTTCTATATTCAGAGAGTAAATTAATATATCATTAATAAAAATCAACACAAATTTATTTTAATACTGATGGAATATATTGTTTATGAGACACATGAAGATTGCGGGAGTAATAGTTACCCCGAAAGGGCAACACAACAAACATGTAATGTCCATAATGAGTTCTAAAGGTTGTTTTAGCTATATCTTCTTCCTTAATTATGTTCTAATGGTAACACAAACGAAGATCAATCTTTGAAAAAACAGTTACATCCCTCACATGATCAAATAGATTGTCTATACGAGGTAAATGGAATTTATTTTTTATGGTCAGTTTATTTAATTAGCGGTAATTATGCACACTCACATGGTTCCAACTTTCTTCTTAATGAAAAACATCGGGGCTCCCCAAGGTGATACACTTGGGTTGGTGTACCTTTTATCAAGCAGTTCTCGTAACTACTTTTTTTAATTCTATCAACTCTAATATACTAAAGCGATAAAGAGCTTGGGATTCTGTAGCAACTCTCGTAATGAACTAAATGGTGAAGTCTATATCTCTTTTTGGACAAAGTCCCAAAATTTCCTCAAGAAACACATCCAAAAAATTTTGTATTAGAAGTATATTTTCTAAAGAAACAGATTTTTCTTTTGAATTAGCATATCGTACCATTATTGCATAAATTTGACATCCCTTTCTGATACACTTTGCTAACTAAGAGGTTGTTACTAGTCTTAATATTAGAGGTCTTAATATGCCTTGAATTTCCTAGCTCTTTTCCTCTTCATCCATATAGGTAAGAGCTTTGGTTTTACAGTTAATGAGGGACCAATGCTTTTCTGGCCAATTGATGCCTATTAGGATATCATATGATCCTAGGGGAAATACATTCAAGTCTGCCACAAGAGACTGGCCTGCTACTTTTAAGGGGTAGCTGCTCACCTTAGCCAACACCCTTCTCTTTGCCCCCATGGATAGCTGTACTAACCAAGGACTTTTAAACTTAACAACTTGAAAGCTACATTCTTCTATTATCTGAGGGCTAATATAACTCAAAGTAGCTCCTCAATCAATTAAAATAGATATAGTTTGGTCGAAGATTTTACCTTCAAATTATATCATGGTTGGTTGGTACTTCGCTGCGTGGCCTTCAAGTGGAGCATTTATTTTTAAATGATTCTAGCCACTTCTCCTACAATTGATGCTTTGTGAATCTATGCAATCTCGTCAATTCCCTTGCAATTAAGACAATTTTTTACGTAACTTCACTATTACACCAAGGGCACTTTTGAGACATTTTTTTGAGACAAAACAAATCTTTTGTCTCAAAAAAAGTCTTTAGTCTCAAAAACGCATTTTTTATTTTACATTAAAAATTAATATCAATTGATTTGTCTCAAATATAAAGTTTAAAACAAAAATAGGTTGAGACAAAAATGTTTAAAGACAAAACGTTATGTTTAAGACAAAAATAGTTTAAGACAAAAATATTTTAAGACAAAAGTAGTTTGAGACAAAAATATTTTAAGACAAAACTTTATATTTAAGACAAAAATAATTTAAGACGAAAATATTTTGAGACAAAACTTTATATTTAAGAAAAAATTAGTTTGAGACAAAAAATTGAAGACAAAAACAGTTTAAGACAAAATTATTTTAAGACAAAAACAATTTAAGACAAGATTATTTTAAGATAAAAACAATTTAAGACAAAATTAGTTTAAGACAAAAATTTATATTTAAGAAAAAAGCATTTTGAGACAAAAATATTTTAAGGAAAAACTTTATATTTAATACAATGACAACTTTAGATCAAACCTATGTTTAATACAATATTTCACTTTGAATGAAAATGGAGAGCAGAGCGCTTAGGGTTTGACACTGCTCTGCAACTGGCAGACCTTCACAGACTGTCCCATTCTGCCATTAACCTTTAGCCATAAGGCAAGTACAGCATAATAAGGAACAACTATCGGGCAATGGAACCCCCTCAGGGGGAGGACATGATGCCTCCCCCCGCTGATATGCAAAACGGCCTGCGACAGAGTGAAAATGTCAGGATGGACCATCCAGAAGATACAACAATAGAGAATGAAAATATGTCGATGAATAACAACAAAAATGAATAACCACAAGTGACGTCAAACACCTGCAAGCCGGTAGCAGTTGACAGACCTAAAATTGAGCTCCCAAGTCAGCGCATCAACACTCAGATCTAGTTTATGAGGGATTATGCTTTGATAGGAAAGTTCATAGGGCTTTGGCGAACGAAGAAAGCTTTGCATGACTAGATCACGGCCAAACGGAAGCCAAAAGGGCACATAACACTGTAGTTAGGGCCTAAGGGCTTCTTTACTGCCATTTTCAATTGTCTAGAGGACCAAAATAGGGTATTGGATGGAGGACCATATTTCTTCAACGTAGTAGGGCTATACCTAAGAGGATGGATCGAGCACTTTAACCCGGAAAAAGAACATCTGAGCTAGGCCCCAGTGTGGTTGCGCCTTTATTCTCTCCCTCTGGAGTATTGGACCGAAGACTCTTTGCGAGACGTTGGGAATGGTTTAGGAGAATTCATCAAAGTGGCAGAGGAGACAAAGTTGAAGCAATACACCTCCTATGCGCGGACCTGTGTATACATGCACCTCAGCAAAGCTCTCCCAGACGCGGTAAGCCTCTACCATGATGATTATGAATGGTTACAAACAATAGATTATGAGCATGTACCATTCCGCTGTAAAAAATGCCACGCCCTAGGCCATTTATTTCGAGACTGTCCCTCTAATATGAAATCCACGACCACCCCTTCAATGGACAAATTTGACTCGGATGGGTTCACAAAAGTTCCAAATCGCAAAAAGACCCATAAAAAGCCCTCTACCTCAGTGAAAAAACCTGTCACCAGCACCTCCTTGCCTTCAACAAGAAATAGCTTTGAAATCCTGCTCTAGCCGGAGGTTCATATTTTAGATAATCATAAACAACATGAAGCCATTCCTAAGACTTCCGCCCATTCCACTATCAAGCTCAAAGAAAGCCCTCACTTCTAAGCAACCCATGGACACCAAAACTCCCTCTCCCAGTAACATGCAGAAAAGGACTGCTAAAGGTATGGAGGTAGATAGCACTCAGATGCAGCTCATGATTACAGATGATACAGAGGCAGAGCAGGAAATAGTACAACACATGAAAGAGGAACCAGAGAGCTTTGACATAGGAGATCTAGATATACTGGGACTTGAACAGGCTTGTGAGAAAAAGGAATATGAAAAAATTCCTGAGTGACAGCTAGAGAACTTAGAAGTAATTCTCTCAAGAGCACAGAAGCAAAGATCATTAGGCATCCAAATTGGTATTCAGTTGGTTGGAAGAAATATCTTCAAAGACAACAAGAAACGAGGATGGAAAACTGATCTTCAGAGAACCATCCGCATAGGGGAGATGCTGGTGGAATCTGGAAAATACTCCAAGCTCACTGAATACTATAATCCCCTTCCCAATCGTGAATCATGAAGCTCATCTCATGGAACATCGGAGGGCTCAACAGCCTAGGGAAGGGATGATTAATAAGGAACATGCTACAATAGGAAAAGCCTCAAATTCTCTTCTTGCAGGAGACCAAGTATAATTCCACAACGTTGGATCAGATCCTTGCCAAAGCGTGGCCAGGAAGCAAAGAAGTGGCAGTGGAAGCCATGGGAGCCTCAGGAGGGCTAGCCATCGTTTGGGATGATAGAGCTATAACACTTACCAACATACATGCCAGTAAGCACTGTATTCAGGCCAAGTTTCATTTAACAGGGACAAATGTTCATGGACACTTAACTAATGTCTACTTCCCCCAGGAGGCAACAAAAAAGGTAGACACATTGAACACCCTAATTCAAATCAACTCAAAAAGATCCCACCCACTTTGGATCACAAGAGGGGACTTCAACATGATTACAAGAGTGGAGGAAAAAAGAGGAGGATGGATCAAGCTGGATTGTGAAAGCACGCACTTCAAAAACTACATTCATAAAAACAGGCTTATAGATATGGAATTCAACAATGGCATTTATACTTGGAACAACAAGTGTGCAGATGCCCACAAAATTGCATCTCGGTTAGACAGATTCCTGATCTCTGATAACGAAATACATCTTGGTGGGTATCTCTTGGCCTCTATATTGCCACTCTCTCACTCAGACCCTTAGCCTATTAGGCTTCACTCGCAAAGACCGGGAGACAATGTTCGTACGCCCTTTTGCTTTGAAGCCTTTTGGCTGAATCACCTCGATTTTCATAACCTGATAACAGAGACATGGAGAAATTTCACACCACCAGAGGGCACAAAAATGTACAAGCTCCAACAAAAGCTAAAACATATCAAGGAAAAAATAAAACAGTGGAATTGGTTTACCTTCAGCAATATCTTTCATGGGCAAAACACTCTTGAACAAGAAATTCAAAAATTACAGCAGAGAATCACAACTGAAGGTAGATCCGAAACCATAGCATAATAGGAACGTCAACTACAAACGCAGATCTCAGAAAGAGCAAGACAAGCAAAGATTCTTTGGAGACAAAAATCGAGGATCCAATGGCTTAAAGAGGGCGAACACAATACAAAGTTCTTCCACCATACCACTATCAAATGGAGAATGTACAACAACATTACTCTCCTCCAAAATTGACAAGGGGAACATCTAGGTAAGCATGAAGATATAGAATAGGAACTCCTCACCCACTTTTGGAGGGTGCATCAGGAAACGGAGATTGATCGGTTACCAGCTATAGAGACGATCATCAAGATTATTCCTAAGATCGTAACTGAGGAACACAATCAAATACTCCTCAGGCCTATTTCTTTACAGGAAGCGGAGACAACTATGTGACAGCTCAAAGTTGGGAAAGCACCCAGACCAGATGGCTTCACTTTGGACTTCTTTCACAACTTCTGGGATCTAATCAAGGAAAAAGTTTGGAAAGTAGTCGAGGAGTCTAGAGTTAACAGATGGATGCTTCCATCCTTGAATGCCACCTTCATCGCCCTCATCCCTAAGGAGGAGAACAACCAGACTCCAGACAAATACCGACCTATTAAACTATGCAATGTATTGTATAAAATTGTCTCTAAAGTGATCGCCACATGCCTCAAGTCCCTGATTCCTCTTCTTATATCGCCAAAGCAATCAAGTTACGTGGCAGGAAGGCAAATCACTGATGGCATAATTCTCACTCATGAAATCATTCACTCCCTAAAGAAAACCAAAAAGGCAGGTATGCTCCTAAAAATCAACCTCTCAAAAGCTTTCGATACTTTAAGCTCGAAATATATTCAAAAAATATTGCTAGCCTTTGGCTTTACCCCCCCTTGGGTAAGATCGATTATGAGTCTCATCACATCTACCCTTTCACAATTCTTGTCAACGGGACCCCCTCCACCCCCTTCCACCCGTCTAGAGGTATCCGACAAGGGAACCCTCTCTCACCCTTTCTATTTGTTATTATGGCAAAAGGTCTTGAACGTTACATCAAAGATGCCCTTCAAAACCAGCGATTACGTGGCCTTTCTTTCTATAATACCCGTACTTTCACACACCAACAATTTGTGGATGACAATATGTTATTTGGTCATCCTTCAGTCCAGGAAGCTCGTAAGATGAAATCAATTTTATCTGACTTTTCGGATGCCTCTGCTGCCTGCATTAATGAATCAAAATCACAAGTCTTCTTATTTCACACACCTCCCATCACTGGAGCCTCCATAGCTAGAATTCTGGGCTTCTCGATTTCATCTCTGCCCTCCAAATACCTAGGAGCTCCAATGACAGCCTCTGCCTTAAAGCACTCATCCTAGAAAATTCTCCTAGAAAAATTGGAAGCCCGTATCTCTTCATGGACCTTCAGATCTCTCAATATGGTGAGTCGTCTAGTTCTAATCAAGGAAGTTCTACAATATATGCTTCTCTACCTCTTCACGGTCCTAGCAGCACCCAAATGGGTTCTTAAAGCAATAAAAAATATTCAACAGGAATTTTTATGGGGGAATACGAAACAAAAACGAAAATGTCTCTGGTAAAGTGGGAAACTGTTTGTCACCTGAAATCCTCTAGAGGCACTGGATTACAGGATCCTCAGCACAACAATGAGGTCATGGGAGCGCACATCTAGTGGAGATGGCTCTCGAACCCATATACTCCTTAAGCTATCCTCTGGACATCTAAGTATGCTCATAATAGACTAGTGGATGATTTAATTTGGCTCAAAGAAGTTGGAACAAGCTCTATAATTTGGAATGCTGCCAAAAAACATGAAGATCTAATCCAACAACACAGTTTTTGGGAGATCAGGAATGGAGATAATGCGAGGTTTTGGGAGGACTGCTCGTAGCAAAGACCAAAATTGAAGGACCTACTCACGCCCCACCAGCTTCAGTATTGGGTAGAGCAACCGATGATCAAAGTAAATCAACTTTGGGAGGAAGTTCACAACCAGAGTTATAGGCAATCGTTATGCTCAAACCTCATTCTTGGGCAAGCCACAGAATCCATCAAAGATAGCCTGGATAAAGAACTCTCAGACAGGAAAATTTACCAATCAGATAAGAAAGACATCATCAGATGGGGTTACGAAACGAGAGGTACCGTCACTTCCCAGGAAGCATATCATATAATACTAAGGGACCATACTTTCAAGGATAACCTTTGGCACAAAGTTTGGGAACCACCAATTTGGCAAAAAATATCCACCTTTCTCTAGTTGATGTGCCAAAATAGAATCCTTACTTGGGATAATCTAAGGAAATGGAGTTTTCACGGACCTTCCATCTGCCCAAATTTTAAATAGGCAAAATAAACTAAGGAACATCTACCAAACTCATGTCTGTTACCAACCCAACTTTGGGAGAAGGTTAGTTTCAGATGTAAAAGAGATGGACGAAATAAGGAGAATTCAACCAGCACTATTCATTCTTGGGCACCTCACCCTTATAAAATAAAAATCTTAAACGCCTCATGGAAGCTAATACCAGGTTTCCTCATGTGGAAAATCTGGAAAGAGAGATATAGTTGAATCTTCAAAGACCATTCCTCTCCCATAGAAGTTCTATGGATCAATGTATGTCAAAACATACGAGAAACCTTCATGCTCCAAATGTGGTTTGATGATGATTTCCCATCCACACCACAGGAACAAAATATATGGCTGAACTGGAACCTTCAGTGTAACCATGAGCAGGTACACCTAAGGAAAATCCCTCCCTCTAAAGATACACCTGACAAATGGACTCCACCCCCACCACACATGATATTTCTCAACTTTGATGGAGCATCAAAGGGAAATCCAGGTAAAGCAAGATTTGGGGGAATATTTAGAAATCACAAGGGCAATTTTCTCCAAATATTCATGGGGTCAATAGGTTGGGATACAAACAACTCAGTCAAATTAGAAGGAATCTGGAAAGGACTTCTCCTGGTTCAGAACAATAGATTCTTCCCACTCATAATTGAAGGGGACTCTCAGATTTTAATTTACATGATCAACTAGATCTTACAGGGAACTATAGCACATAAAGTGGGTAGCAGTTGGATATTGGCGTAAAGGCTGGAACAGATTGAACAATGGCTACCCATTCATAGAGAAGTTACAATCAAGCACACTCGTCGGAATGGTAACAAAGTAGCAGACCTCTTAGCAAACATTGGCGTTGATAGTGGTAAGACTCTTCATGTAGGAGCTCTTAGCACTATAGCCAATACTCATCAATTGTAGGATTTCAATGATCTAGTGCAAAAGGAAAGGGAAAATGCAGAGGAAACGTACCCGGATGTGGGTGTCAAGAATGGTGTTTAAATGACAAGATGGATCGTCGGTGGGTTGGGAATCCATCTGGCCAAGTGCTTCATCCTAAGAGCTCACAGCAGATGGATTAAAAACACCTTGCAAGTGACATTTATTGACTCCGAAAGTCGTGACGAGCTCACCTCCTTCAACACCATGGTCCCTGCAAACCATTTTGTTACTCCTCCCCTTGTCCATGGCATTGGTCCTCCGCAAGCAGCTAAACCATGTTTCAAAACTCCTACAGGCAGTCGCTGCCTAATTCTCCCTTGTCAAGATTTTGGTAATGGTTTTCATTTTTCTCATTCCTGTCATTGTCTTCTTAATTGTGGTTTTTCCACCCCTGCTACTGCTCATCATCGCCTTCAGTCCAATTCTTCTACTGTCAATTCAGCCATGGCTCGCCTAAGGCACCACATGCACAATAGACATGGAGGTTCATGTGGAGGTTTTAACTGCTCGTGAGCTTCTACCAGTTCCACCTCTGACTCCCCGGACTCAGCTACTGAATTTCCTAACTCACTTATTAACCCCACTCATAGCTACCTGAATGCCACAAGTGGGAGAGGTTGGAGGGACAATGTTGTCCACACTATGGCTCTCCCACTTCCTCCTCTTTCTAGCCCTCACAGCACAGAATTTCATTTCTGCAGTTCACTAAACATGCCTACAATCACTGCTACCATCACAATTTATTTCAAGGTAGAGTCTGCAACGCAATATACTCTATCCAGTTGTGGGAACAAGCAGAATAGGGAAGAGACAGGTAGTCATGGTATCAACAACAAGCAACAAGGTGAAAGCAGTAAGGCTCTACATGACAAAGATAAAGCTAGGGATGTTGGTAAGTGACAGATGGATGTTGAAGGAACTGTAGATTCTCCAACTGTTCAAGGTCACGGTGCATCTGAAGAGGATGACGATTGGTATCCGTTTGCCTACCGGCTTGAGGAAGAGTCAGCTCTGGAGGAACCACCAGCCTAACACGTGGCCTCATGCAAAGGTCTCTGGCTCCCAGGTGGATTCGTCTCACTTTTTGTGGTTTTTGGTCTCTTGCAAAGGTGTCCAGCTTCCAGGCAGATATGTTTCTATGATTCATGGTTTTATGGTCTGGATGTGTTCTATCTTCACGCCAAGTGTCTTGAATTCTCTAGTTGACTCTCCGCTAGGTGGAAATGGCATACTGTTACTTGGTTATGTCCCTGTCTTTTTGGTTCAGGATTGCATTCCTCTTTGTTCATTTTGGAAAACCAAGGTCTACTTTGAAATAGTTATTCTAGTTCAATGGCTGGTTTCCCCCATAACAGGGGCAGTCTTCAAAGCTTCTTGGACTGGTTTCCCCTCTGTTGGGGCAGTCCAATACCAATAGTTTCATTTTGTGATGATCACGGATGCTTAACATCTCTGAGATCAGGTTTCTCTGTAACTTTTTTTGTATTATATTAATAGATCAGTACTACTTAGAAAAAAAACCTATGTTTAATACAATTAACAATTAAGACACAAACATATCAATTTAAGATGATATTATCTAATTACAACTGAAAAATTGACTGTGAAAATGCACCCTAAGTCGGACATCTTGTAGACAACTATTGTCTTGCGCCTATACCGAGGTTGTTATTTTACTTACCATTCACGTTATCTTATATAAATACAACAATTTGTTGGGCTCTTTGTTTTGTGTGGGTAGTCGACTAAGAAGAACGTGACAAGTTTTACTGACAAGATTTCTTAGACATCAATTCCTCTTTTGTCCCTTTCAGATATGCTGATATGATTAGAGACAACTTGTCTATTGTTGCACTCGGCACTACTAAACGGAGGGGGACTTTAAGACAATTTTTTAAGAGAAAAGAAATATTTTGTCTTCAAAATTTCAATATGAGGCGATAGTAAAAAAGGGTAAAGGTAAAGGATTAGGGGTCTGTCTACTGGCATTCACTGAGTGGTTGGCTTACCATGGTTGTGAAGTGATATTCAACAAAGGAAAAGCATTCCTGAGACACATAGCCACGACACAAGTGAAGCAAATCCGGGTTCGTGTGAATAACCTGTATAAGCTAGATGTGGAAGAATGTGCTACATTAAGCACTAAGGTGGAGAAAGTGAAGGTCGCGATGTCGATGAACTTTGGCACAAAATACTTGGTCATTTGTATCATGGTACCTCGAATATTATAGAACAAATAAACACTCGCCTCTATAAAAGAGCACTTAAGAAATAGGATATATGCAAAGGGTGTACATTACAAAAGTACATAAAATCCACATTCCATGATCAGGACAACAAAGCACATGCAGTCCTAGAAAGGATCCACTATGATGTTTATGGACTTGCCTTGACAACCTACACTGTCAGACACAAATATTTTGTCACTTTTATTGATGACTTCTCACGGAAGTGTTGGATCTTCTTCACGTGGAATAAAGATGAGACATTCTCTGATTTCGTAGAATTCAAGACACTAGCTGAAAACAAAGCTAGCAAGAAGGTGAAGGCTCTATTGTAGAGGCTGCAACACCCTCCAAAATTTTGGCTACACTTAAATTTCAGAGCCTACTATGGATATTGTGATCAATCTTTCCTTAGTCACTTATTCATAAGTTGATGATCTCAAGCTTCCCTTTTCAATATTAAGAGTCATTTTTGCTTTTATCTTTACATAGAATGTGTCATCTTTGGGCATGGGGGTAATCACTTGTCATGCAAAGGGAGGTTTGTTTTGCTTCAAGGGGAAATATTTATGAGAATGATACATGTTTAACACTCATTTCACACACTCTTACACAAGTGTCGCCTTTATCCTCCTGAAGTCTATAATCTAAGCCGCACTTGCCGTAAGTTGTCACAAAGGTTGTTGCATTAAGTGAAGTATGTGTTATATCTTCTAGATGGTTTATGTTGTATCGATAAGTTTTCAAGTGTGTGATCGTAGTGACGTTTTATCACTATTCACATAAGTTCCACTGATCCCACACTTAGCTAAATTTCGTAGTTTCCTTAACAACCTAGCCTCATCCAACTTTCCTGAAATACATACTTCACATATGTAACCATCAAGCTTTTCTGTTGCCTGTTCGAACCGTGTAATGTGCAAAAATTCCAACCTCCCTTACCATTCAAAAATGCACAGTGGTTTCCTCCAGTGTCCTTCCCTTAGCCGGAACCCGCTGTCTGCAAAAACTATGCAGTTTTGTCCCTTGACTACCCAATCTGCCTTGCATCCTGAAATTTCATAGATGCATCCTCCTAAGGCCTTGTCCCAAGTAGTGCCTTACATCCTAAAACTGTGTAAATGTGTCCTCCCAAGGCCTCATCCCGCAACAGTCACTTCCCATTGAAACTACACAATTATGTCTCTCACGGGCCATGAAGAAAGATGACATGATACATGACTCTCAAGAAGTCAAGGAGAAAAATAAGCAGACCAAGAAACCAAGGTATGATAGAATATTAGGACAGCATGAATACTCCATCTGATGCATAACCCTTTGGAGGCCAAGTATGGAAAAAAAGCACATATTTTGAAATACACCTCTTAATGTAGCTTAAACGTTTGCTTATCATTGTTGTATCATTCCTTCTTTAATGGGATTCATGGTTGCAAGAATTGAAATTCATTCCATGTGTTTGATCTACGTGTATTGCTCCCTTTCACTTGTTTATTACATAGCTTAGAAGATGAAGAGTATTACCACTTGTTTATTTAAGCTACTGAGGTTGTGACCAACATGATCTTATGACTAAGCAGGCACGATGTAAGGCATCCTAAGTGGGATGAAAGATGTTTGATGATATGTATATAGTTAGTACACTCCTATGCATTACTCCTTTACATTAATCCTTGCTTTGTATCTTGCATGTACCCTCACACGCTTGTCAGATTCGGCTACCTGCTACCAATAGTCTCTTAGCTCTTTCCTGACAAAGCAGGTGAAGGAATTTCCTTCAACCTGATTTCTTCGAGGCTCTTCATAGAAATTATAGAGCTAAGAGAAGGAGATGTGGAATTTCACTATCAAAGTCTTGAAAATACTTTGCATGTTCGAATATATCCAAACAATTAAGCTACCACTCAACAACATTGTCTATCTTGGAAGACTCAAGAAAGATCACATCTGTGGATATTATGAACTTCTTATTCACTTCATCATATAGATGGTACGCTTTGGAGGTACGAGTACCCAAAGAAGCTACATTTGTGGCTCCTTGCACTGAGTTTTTTTATCTATTCCTTAGGTATGAAGGCATAATATGAGGAACCAAAATCCCTAAGATGCCTCACCGAAGGAATGTGGCCATACCACATTTCGTAGGGAGTCTTGTTTTTAATAGCAAGAGTTGGACACCTATTATTTATATACACAACATATAGAACCACATCAGCCCAAAACCTTATGAACTTAACATGTGAACTATGCCAAGTTCATAGTGAAAGTAATACATTCCAATGAACTATGTTTTGAAAAATGTAGCAAGAAATTCTCAATTTGATTTTTCATTGATTAGATTTAAAATTTTCAAATTTCCACATCAACAGACACCTTGGATGATGTTAACTTGTGTGACATGGCTTGTGTCACCTAGTTTACTCAACAAATTTGAATTGGAGGAGTTAGAGTTCAGTTCTGCATATTCGATTGCTAACTTGTGGCAATAAAGGTCAATTATCTCAGGCTGTTGTCAGTTAAACTAGTTCTAACTTTTGGAGGAACTAGTGGAAGGTCATTTAAGCAGTGGGACTTCAGTCAAACTCGGTGATCATCTAGTTAACTGATCAATCAACCCAAAATAGTTGGGGCATGAAGAGAAGTCAAGTCCCCTAATATTGGTGGAGATTCGAGGGTAGTTTTAATTTCTTGTAGCTCACAAAGTTGCAAGAACTTGCTATAACCATAGTAGAGGAGGTAGCTTGATTAGGAGATTCTTGTGAAATTAGAGAGTGAATTATTGTTGGTAGCATTAATAGCCTACCAGCAGTTTGTTTTGCACCACACTTCAATGTTTTGGGCATGGTTTTTGAGGGTTGATATTTTTTTTATTATGCTTTTTGGTCATGCACGTCCTCACTAAGTATCTTAGGAGGTCTGTAATAGTTCCTTGCATGCACATCCTCAATAAATATCTTTTGGGATGTCTATACTAGGTCCTTGTAAATTTCTGTTTGTCAAGGCTTAACTACTTATGATCTTAGGTGCTCACAACAATTCGATTGTTTATGGCACCTTCCAAATCACCATTCCTGAAATGATCCAACAAAATGACTTCAGAGGAAGATGAGAAGGGAAAAATCTTATTGGAACTAGCCTAGAACTAGTGGAATTGGTTGGTCCCAACAATTTTAGAGTTGTACTAGTCTAGTTTGGCAGTTCAGATTGGCTAAGGTTGGTCTTGTATTGAACTGACCTTAAAACATAAAATTCACTACTTCTCTAATAAACCGACCAATTCTAAAGAATGTAGTGCAACATAGCTAATGACCACCAAATAATAATTTTTTAATAAAAAATACTGAAAAGGAAAAAAAAATTATTAACTCGAGGGCCCTATAAAACCTAACCCTAGTAATTAATGGTAATATTTAATTTTTAAAGTTAAAGTAAAAGTTGACATTCTCCTTATCTTTCCTTTTTGAAAAGGAAAGATTAGGATAATGTCAACTTTTACTTAAATTTTTAATATTAACATTAATTGTTTCGAGTTGTTTCAAAGTGGTTCCAACTTCATTCAATTTTGAGAAAGTCAAATTTTAGATCCCATTCAAAACTTAGTGGTTATTGATTGAACTGCTTCTTTATAATGAGTCGTAGACTTTGACTTCCAATTTTTTAGGTGCAGTTGTTGCATAATCATATTCCTCATTAGACTTTGCAGCAGAAGTTGAAATTTAATCCATTGCAAGCAGTTGACCTAGCTTAGGGAACCATCAGCTACCCCTCCCAAGTTGCACCTCGACATTGAAATTTTCTTTTTCAGTAGACATTTATTGTATCCATTAGATCATTTTTTCCACTGTGAAAGTCCAAAAACACCCCTGCCAGTGTATGCTTGACAATCCATCTCATCTTTATTGCTATCTTATAAACACTCTTAAATATTGTGCCTCCAATATAAAAGAGGAAGAACCAGAAAGGTCCTTCTTGGCCCTCTTCACAACCCACAGTATGTTTAGCTTCTCTCTTGTGCTTACACTCTAGTCTTCTTGCAGCTTTAGAATGGTGAATCTTAAACATAGCCTCATGATGTCCATTTAGGGAAGCATAATTCACCCTTTGTTTGAATCAAATTACCCCCCCTAGAATTCCCTTTACCTTTACATGCATGCATATATTTTCCTTTTGGATGACTGTTAAGCTCCCCATCTCTATTTCGCCACCCTTTCCTACCCTCATGAACCCGATAAGCTGAATTTAACCAATCTCAATGTATCTGAGATAAACAATCCATGCAACTTAACCTCTTCTTGATCCTCCCCTCAACAGAATAACCAGAAGCTCATCTAAAGATCACGGGGGTTCTAGTGAACCCTCCAAGAAAACTGGCCCACACAGGAAATCTACTAAGTAGCACAGGGATGAGAACACACAAAAGGACATAGCAATGGGAAGAAAGACCCATAGAAACTTATAGCCTGGGGCAACATGACAAAAAAGCAATCAGCGAGGACCAAGGGGGGCGAGCACCTCCCCGCATAGCACATATCCAATGATGAAAATATTATCTTGGAACATCAGGGGATGTGGGAACCCCTCTAAGGTAGCAGCCCTAAGGGATCTTATCATTTCTGAGATGCCAGGAATTATTATGTTACAAGAAACAAAACAAAAATAGAAGGAAATGAATAAAGTCATTGAGCAGCAGAGACAGTATAGAGGAAGAATTAGTGAGGCAAGAGGAACCTCAGGAGGAATAGTAACAATTTGGAATCAAGGTATGTGAAACTGTATTTTGGAAACAATAAATCAACACTAGATTAAAACAACTCTGGAAAATAAAGCAGATCAGCAAGCCATTATCATCTACAACATCTATGTGCCGAATCACTGCAAAGATAAGGATAGTTGTTGGCATGATCTAAAAGATAGTCTGGATGCAGAAGAGAATAATAACATTATTCTAGGAGGTGACTTTAATTTAATGCTCCACACCAATGAGAAAAGGGGAGGCAGTTTTATGCCTGATCCATATATAATACCATTGTAAAATATCATGCAGGAGCATGATCTTATGGATGTCCCTCAAAAAAACCATAGATACATCTAGAACAACCACAGGATGGGTGTTGGTAACATCATGGAGCAGTTGGAGAAAATTCTCATCAATATTACACTTCTCTCTGCTTTCTCCATCAGATATGCTAACATTCTAACAAGCTCTGCCTCCGACCACTTCCGAATAATTCTAATGCTGGAAAATCATAGGCCACTTGGGCCCATTCCATTAGATACAATTCTCTTTGGAATGATATACCAGCAGTTGCAGGAATTGTTTACAACTCTTAGATCCAACACGTGGAAGGCTCTCCCAGTTTCATTTGCGAAAAAAAAATGGAAAACAAAACAAGCCATCAAAGAATGGGCTAAAACAAAGTATCAACAACCAGAGAAGGTAAAAAAAGAAATTAAGAGCAATCTGGAGAGTATCTAAAGACCAATAGAGGATAATGCCCTTTCCCAAGAGAACAAACAACAGGAAAATGAACTCTACTTACAGCTATACCAAGTTAACAGAGAAGAGGAAACAAAATGGAAGCTCAACTCGGGACAATTATTGTTATAAGGGGGTGACACGAACTCAAATTTTTTTCACAAGAAAACAATAGCCATAAAGATCATGAATAATGTTAGCTCCATCCTAGATGTAGAAGGTGATAGAAAAAGCACTCAGGAAGCCATTCGAAGAGCTGTTACAGATCACTATCGGCACTTGCTATAAATAGGCTTAGGATTTCTTTCATTTTGCTTGCATTTAGATTTAATTCTACATTCCTAGAAGTCCTCTTATCAAAGGGGAAAAAATTAGTTGTGGCTTGGTTGAGCCCCAAATCAGCTTAAGGTTGACTTTCTTATGTGATCAGTAAGAGCGTTGATCTGATGTCTCCTCTCTATTGGTAAGTAAAAGGCATACTTTAAGCTATTAGCGATAGAAAGAAGGTAATTGGACCTAGTTTATCCAGTTAGAACCACCATTTCAACAGAAAATGAGCTGCTTTAAGTTCCCAACTAGGTGGTCTCCCTTTTAATGTTGAGGCAGAGAATTTCGAGCCTTCAACAGGTACACAGACACAACTCACAACTATCATGTGTACTCTCCATCTCTCAAGATGACAATGGTCACAAGAGATGTGAAGTTTGATGAGGAGAAGGCAACAAGGTGTTCTCCTGAGAGGGAGCTTCAATTGCAGCCTGATCAAGAGATTTTAGCTCCAAAGGTTGAACCTCAGGAAGTTGTGGAGTAGCCACAAGCAAAGGAGTGGAGAGTGGAGACGTCCATAGAAGGAAGGAAGCAGACTAGGGAAGCTAACAAATTATTGCAGGATTCTCGAGAGCATGTGGGAGCACCCACATCATAGTACAAGCAAAGGTGGTCATAGGATTAGTACACTAGGTACATGGCTTTGATGAGTGAGCCAAGGGTTGGGTATCCTTGAGGAGAACCGCTCACACAATGACCTAGCCTAACCCCCTTCGAATTGGGTTTTTGATGCACTTCGACTTTGGACGTGGGAATGTGAAGGATTTTAAGCTCCCTAATATGTCAAATTCTATGTCTCAATGTAAGTGATCGATGGGTGTTATTGGAAGCCTATCCCACTGATCCTACACCTAAACTACATAGATTCTTTGGCCCTAGTGCCCAAGTGGTCTTAATATATGTATGTTAAATTATTAAGATGTGGTGTTTCAAGTCTTGTCTTGGCGGTGTTAACCAATCTCATGCTCATTTAGTGCTTGAGTGTGTGAAAATGATGTGTCAAGCGGATGAGTTAATTAAGAATTTTTTATGATGCCATGTGTTGTTAAAAATAAAGTGATAAAAGACTGTAAATAATGATGAAAATGACAGGAAAATAAACATCCAATGAAGTACACAAAACCCCACCCATAAAGGCTCTCAAGAAGCTAAGGAAGAGAAGTAAAACAAGCTACTCAAAGACACATAAAATGCTTAAAAGACCTAATGTTAAAGGTATTGAGATCTAGAGGCACTAATCTACTGTAAATGGTGTAGAAACACAAAACAAATCAGAGGTGACAAATGTTGCAAAGGATAGGTATGAAGCTCCAAAACCTAGGATGTTGAAGGGGATCTTAAGGGGGAAAGGAAAAACCCAAACTCTAAAGGGATAAAAGGTGAAATAAACCTATCCACAAGTCATGTAAAGTAATGGATTAGACTCTGAAAATTAGTGGTTGAAAATGATGAAACCATAGAATCCTCATGTAGCCAATATATTCCTAAAATGGTGGAGGTGTACTCCCCTAGGGGGATTTTTCCTTCCTCAAAGAGAAACACTAAGTGAATCTAGGCCTACAGGATACTAAGATAGAGATAAGAAACCTTCCCAGTACACACACAACACTCTCAACAATTGTGAAAAAATTCTGAAAAATTCTTGGAAAAAATCCAAAGGCACATACTAACCTGGAAATAATGGAAAACATAGATAATGGGCCAAAAAATGTGCTTTGGAATGTAGATATCGGGCTGAAAAGCATGTTTCTCTCCTGGGACTCTACTTCAATAGATCTTGCACAGATTTTGTTGTCTTCTACTCGGATGGTACCTATGACATATGGAAAGAACTACAAAATCATTAGAATCTGAAAATTTGACAAAAAAAGAAAGAAAACTATAACCAGAAATTGAGAGGTTATAAATAGTTGTAGAAAACCTTGAAATTTACTCAAACTTCAATCACACAAGAATTAAATTATTAGACCAACAGAGTTTCCATTTGTTAGTATGAAATTTCTTAGAAGGTGTACCAAAAGCATATCACTTAAGCCACCGGTGACAAGTGACCCTAAAAAACATTTTTGGTTTCTTATGCCTCATATCAACAATAATAAAACAAGAGAAACCTGCAATAGTAGAATTCAAAAATATTTCTACTAGCCAAATATTCAATAGGTTGTCCATTGGTATATTAGATCATGCACTGCCTATGTCATTGTAAACCAACCATCAAGAAGTAGGGGTTGTACACTCCTTTAAATAGCCTAGGAAAGTCTTAGGATTTAGTCACTATGGATTAAATGTTATATTTTTCCTCCACCAAGAATGGTAATGTTTGTGTGTTTTTGGACATCGTTCGGTTCTCTAAGATGGCCATTTTGGCACCTTACAACAAGAGTATCAAAGTTGAAGCCTTTTTTGGGCCTTATACCACCATTTTTCAACCTTGTGACAACCAAAAACCTTTATGACTACTATTGTTTTCATTTAAATTATTAAAAAACATTCATATTAATATCTAACATCTATATTAGTTGTTGTTGATGACCAATATGGGATTAAAAGACATATATTTGGCACTTTTTATGCACCAATTCTTTATATACATTTGAGGTAAGTGATTTAAACTTATATATATATATAATATATATATATATATATATATATATATATATATATGTAATGTATATATAGTGATAGGTTAGTATGTTTTATGTCTATGTGGTGTGATTTTGCAGATAAAGAGCTCAGACTTTCCATAATGATCTTTGAAACTATTGGCATTTTTAATCCAAAAGAGGCTCCATCTCTCGGACAATGGTTCAAAGAAAGAGGAGGTGAGTATAATGTATAAGTATAAAAAATAGGAGAGGAAATGGTTGGTAGATCTGTATATAGTGATAGGTTTCTCACTTGCATAGTGCATTATTAACCTGAAATCATGTCAACATCACGCCATAGGGTTGATGCCTTCAAGTTGCATAATTTCCTTGTCTTATTTGTTGTGAGATATAATTTGTTTTGTAGTGCCGACCCTTAATGGGTTACTTTAGTTAGAACTATTTTTTACTTATCTTTCAGCCCATCAATATCTATCGAATCATTATTGATATGTTACATTATTATCTTCTTATTGATTTCATCCCATGTCACTTGTAATTTCCAATTAATGAACTCCTTCAAGAAGTAAATTATACTCTTGTAATTTCCAATTAATTTCTAGAAATGTGGTTTTCACGGTCCTTCAAGGTGCAGCCTTTGTAAGGTAAACCAGGAAAGCGTAGTTCATCTGATCCTAGAATGCACCTTTACTTTGTAGATTTCGACAGAATTATTGGGAACTCTGAGTTTCAGCATCGTGTTGCCTTCCTCCATCCCTGATATTTTTACTAAATGGCTGCAAAGGTATCCCAGGACTCACCCAAAAAATGAAATCATCAGAGTTGCTTGGAATGCTCTCCCAAAATTAATCTGTTGGCAGGTTTGGCTTGAGAGAAATAAAAGGATTTTTAGAAGCTATGAACAAGAGGCAAAGCTTGTGGCAGTCAAGATTAAAAGATACCTTAAGGAGAATCTGAGAGATATTAAATATGATTTAAATCTCAATCAACAAGATATAAATTTGGGCTCCTATCTTGAACTCTAGTTCAAAAAAAGTGCAAATAGTATCTCCCTCCTCAAAGATTGGCAAATAAGAATTTCAACAAATGAATTCAAAGACTGGGCCACAAAGAAGTAGATATTCTCCCTCTTTTTTGACGGGGCTGCAAAAGCCAATCTTGGAAGAGTTGGAGCTGGAGGCATCATTTTGAATCCCAGTGACATAAGGATACACAGTTTCACCTGGGGTCTGGGCATTGCTTCTAGCATTCAAGCTAAGGCTTTGGCTCATTTCCAAGGTCTCAAGATTATGAAAATGTTGAATATCAGGGAGGAAAATGTAATAGGGGACTCCCAAGTAATAACTAATACTATGGTGACTCATTCTAAGCCAATGGATCTAAGGCTTGCAAGGCTGTCTTTCAGAGTAACAGATCTTAGAGACTCCTTCCAGAAGTTGAATTTTTATCATTTGCTGAGAGCTAATAATAAGGAGGCGAACATCGAAGCCAGCAAAGCTACCCTCCTTACGGTGGGAACCTTTCTCAGAGGAGGACAAGAATCATGGGAACCAATTCCTTAATTTAGATAGCTGTCATGTTTTACTGCATTTTGTTAAACCAGTTTGTATGTATCCATAATGTTGGGAAAATATCAGAAATAGACTACATAGTAGCAGGAAAAAAGAGATGTGAGCTAAGCATAAACATCATGACCTTGCATGGTTGTGCAGTTCTTGTGGAATCAAACTCACCTTATGTAAACTGGTTTTTAGCATTAAGGCCAATTATTTAATAGATTCACTATCCGTTTCTGTAAAAAAAAAAAATGAAGGGCAGCGCTGAGTTTCAGGGTGATCTACGTGCGTGTTCTGAACTGGAGCTCCCACACCCCTGCTTCCTCAGCGCTTGTGGCCCTCCGCAGGCCCCTTGCCTGGCAGCCCCTGCTACTGGGCTCTCAATCCTAGTAGCCCACTGTCTCAAGAAATTGTGTAGTTTTTTCCCTTAACTACCTAGTCTACCTTGCATCCTGAAACTGCGTAGATGTGTCCTCCTAGGGCCTCATCCCATAGTAGTGGCTTGCATCCTAAAACTATGTAAATGTGTCCCCCTAGGGCCTCATCTCGAAACAATCATTTCCCGCTGAAACTACACAATTATGTCTCTCAGGGGCCATGAACAATGATGACATGATAGATGACTCTCAATTAGCTAAGGAGAAAAATAAGAAGACTGAGAAACTGAAGGTATGAGAGAATATCAGTACCAAATGAAGAATCCATCTGATGCATAACCCTTTGGAGGCTAGGTATGGAAAACAAAGCACATCGTTTGAAAAACACCTCTTAGTGTAGCTTAAAATGTTTCTTATCATTGTCGAATCATTCTGTCTTCAATGACATGCATGGTTGAAAGAACTGAAATTCATTCCATGTGTTTCCTCTTAATGTCTTGCTCCCTTTTACTTGTTTATTACATAACTTAGAAGATGAAGAGTATTACCATTTGTTTATTTAAGCTATGGAGGTTGTGACCAACATGATCTTATGAATAACCAGGCATGATGCAAGGAATCCTAGGTGGGATGAAATATGTTTTATGATATGTATATAGTCAATACACTTCTTTGCATTAATCCTTTCTTTGTATCTTACATGCACCCTCAATACTTGTCAGATTTGGCTACCTGTTGCCAGTATTCTCTTAGCTCTTTCCTGAAAAAGCAGGGGAAGGAATTTCCTTCAACCTGATTTATTCAAGGCTCTTCATAGAATGTATAGAGCTAAGAGAAGGAGATGTAGAATCTCACTATAAAACTCATGAAAATACTTTGCATGTTCAAATATATCCAAACGATTACGCTGCCACTCAACAACATTGTCAATCTTGGAAGACTCAAGAAAGATCACATCTCTAGATATTATAAACTTCTTATTCACTTTATCATAGAGATGGTATTCTTTGGAGGTATGAGTATCTAAAGAAGATACATTTGTGACTCCTTACACTAAGTTTTTTTATCTGTTCCTTAGGTATCAAGGCATAACAGGAGGAACCAAAAACCCTGAGATGCCTCACTGAAGGAATGTGGCCATACCACATTTCATAGGGAGCCTTGTTTCTGATAGCATGAGATGGAAACCTATTCTTGGAGATCAGCCCTTGAATCAAATGGTAGAACTAGAAAATATCAGAGCTTGGCTTTAGGCCAGCAATCTGGAAACCCTTTGGGACATCTCCAATTGGACAAATGATGTAGAAAGTCTATGGGATGGTTTGAATTTGGGGGAGGTCCCTCATTGGCTGGATGGTGAAGCCAATTTATTGTTGGATTTTCTCCAAGGAAAATCTCCCTTAAAGGCCTCTTCTAAGGACAAAAGAGGGTGGGGCTCTCTTTCAGGATGTTACTCAGTAGCAGAAGGTTACAAAAGTATAATGGTTGTCCCTAGCATCCCCCCAGAGCCAACTCAATGGAAATTTATTTGGTATTTTCCTGCTCTCCCCAAAATTGACTTATTTTGCTGGACTCTAGCACATAAAAGTATCCTCACTAGAGATAACCTGAGGAAGCGTGGAATGGAAGGTCCCTCCAGGTGCCCTCTTTGTGCAATGGATGAAGAAATGGCTAACAACCTATTCTTATTGTGCCCCTTTGCTCAAGAAGTTTGGAAGGGTGTCCTGACGTTAGGACCTGACAAAATAGAGCTTCCAGGAAATATTTAGGACTTGCTAAGAAACTGGGCCAAGTCCCCATTCTATCTCTCCAAAAAATATCCCTTCTCCGATGCAGTTAGCCCCCATCCTCAAAAAAATTAGACTATTGTTGCCCAAGTTCCACAAAATCTCCTTCTATCATGTTCTGAGGAAGTTAAACTCCCAGGTAGACTTGGCAGCCAACCTAGGCTCTCTTAGGAGTAGGAGATCTCTGTTAGTAAATGATGTTGAATCGGACTGCAGCATTCCTTAATTTCGGAGTTGTCTAGGCCTCTGCTCCTTTGAACATTTCGCTGATTCAGATTCTCTAGACATCAGGACCGTACTATTTTGAGCTAGCTGCTATTAGGAAACGCGGCCTCATCCACAAGGGAAAATTCAGAATGCAACCGTGGAATTTTTTATCTTTGTTCCTCGTTGGAACTCACTACTGTGTCTGGGTAGGTGCTGGGGAGTTCACGAGGGCCTCTTCAAGGACAATTTACCGCTCTTGGGATTCTTAAGCACTATATAACACTCTGACAGACATTTCAAAAAGAAAACGCAGTGATTCTTGGGATGATCCGGCACTCCAACGTGTTGGATCTCTTCTCTGCAAGCTAGGAAGCAGAGCTACATCACAGAAAGCAAAAGCGGTGGAATTTCAACGCACCATTATGAAACCAATTCAAGTTCTTTTTCAAGCCTCTATTTGCATTCATAGTGTAACTCATTCAGTGGACTATTCATAAGAAAAATCTTCTTTCCCCGCCGACTGTAACAAGGAAATACAAGGTTTCAGCGTTAAAGTCCTCAGCAGCTGATTTGCCAAATTTTAAATAAAAACTAACCGTTTATGTCAAAAAAAAAGAAAATGGAGAGCAGAGCACTTAGGGTTTGATGCTACTCTGGAATTGGCAGACCTTCATAGACTGCGTTGTTCTTCAATTAACCTTCATCCATAAGGCAGCTACAACACAATAAGGAATAGCTATTGCACAATGGAACCCCCTCAGGGGGACGACATGATGCCTCCACCCGAAGATACGGAAAACGGCCTGCGACAAACTGAAAATGTCAGGATGGACCATCTAGAAGATACAACAACAAAGAATGAAAATACACCAACAAATAACAACACAAATCAAGAACCACGAGTGACGTCAAACACATGCAAGCTAGTAGCAGTTGACAGACCCAAAATCGAGCTCCCAAGTCAGTGCATCAACACTTAGATCCAGTTAATGAGGGACCATGCTTTGATAGGAAAGTTTGTATGCCTTTGGCTAATGGAGAAAGATTTGCACGGCTAGATCATAGCCAAATGGAAGCCAGAAGGGCACATAACACTACAGTTAGGACCTAAGGGCTTCTTTACTGTAATTTTCAATTGTTTGGAGGACCAAAATAGGGTATTGGATGGAGGACCATCTTTCTTCAATGCAGTAGGGCTATACCTAAGAGGATGGATTGAGTGCCTTAACCTGGACATCTCCTAAACTCATGTCTGTTAGCAACTTGACTTTAGGAGAAGGTTAGCTCCAGATGTCAAAGAGATGGATGAAATAAGGAGAATTCAACTAGCACTATTCATTCTTGGGCACCTCACCCTTATAAAAGAAAAATCTTAAACACCTTATGGAAGCTAATACCAGGTTTCCTCATGTGGAAAATCTGGGAAGAGAGAAATAGTCGCTTCATCGAAGACCATTCCTCTCCCATAGAAGTTCTATGGATCAATATATGTCAAAACATATGAGAAACCTTGATGCTCCAAATGTGGCTTGATGATGATTTCCCATCCACACCGCAGGAACAAAATATATGGCTGAACTGGAACCTTCAGTGGAACCATGAGTAGGTACACCTAAGGAAAATCCTTCCCTCTGGAGATACACCTGACAAATGGACTCCACCCCCACCACACATGGTATTGCTCAAATTAGAGCGTCAAAGGGAAATCTATGTAAAGCAGGATTTCGGGGAATATTTAGAAATCACAAGGGAAATGTTCTCCAAACATTCATGGGGTCAATAGGTTTGGATACAAACAACTCAGTCGAATTAGAAGGAATTTGGCAAGGACTTCTCCTCACTTAGAACACTAGATTCTTCCCACTCATAATTGAAAAGGACTCTCAGATCTTAATTAACATGATCAACCAGATCTTACAGGGAACTCCAGCACATAAAGTGCGTAGCATCACTTAATTAATAGGATATATGCAAAGGATGTACATTACAAAAGTACATAAAATCCACATTCCATTATCAAGACAACAAAGCACATACAGTCCTAGAAAGGATCCACTATGATGTTTATGGACCTTTCTCGACAATCTACACTGTTAGACACAAATTTTTTGTCATTTTTATTGATGAATTCTCACGTAAGTGTTGGATATTTTTCATGTGGAAGAAAAATGAGACATTCTCCAAGTTCGTAGAACTCAAGGCACTGGTTGAAAAAGAAGCTACCAAGAAGGTGAAGTCTCAATTGTAGCGACCGCAACACCCTCGAAAATTTTGGCCTGCACTTAAATTTTGGAGCCTAATATGGATATTGTGATCAATTGTTCCTTAGTCACTTATTTGTAAGTTGATCATGATCTCAATCTCCCCTTTTCGATCTTAAGAGTCATTCATGGTTTTATTTTTAGATAGAGTCTGTCATCTTTGGGCATGTGGGTTATCGCTTGTCATGCCAAGGGAGGTTTGTTTTGATTCAAGCAGAAATATTTATCAGAATGGGTTGTCCTCACCACATATACATGTTTCAAACTCATTTCACACAATCTATCATCATCCCAAAGTCTATCATCAGAGCCACACTTGTCATAAGATGCCACAAATGTTGTTTCATTAAGCGCAGTATGTGTTACATGTTCTAGATGGTTTATGTTGTATCGGTAAGTTTTCAAGTGTGTGATCGTAGTCAAGTTTTATCATTGTTCACATCAGTTCCACTGCTCCCACACTTAGCCAAATTTCGAAGTATCCTTATCAACCTAGCCTCAACCAACTTTCCTGAATTGTGCCCTTCACATACATAACCCTCAAGATTTTCCCTTGCCTATTGGAATTGTGCAATGCACACAAATCCCAACCTCCCTTAGCATTCAAAACTGTGGAGTGGTTTCCTCCAATGTCCTTCCCTCAGCCAGAACCTAATGTCTCCAGAAACCATGTAGTTTTTTCCCTTGACTACCTAGTCTGCCTTGCATCTTGAAATTGCATAGATGTGTCCTACCATGACCTCATCCAACAGTAGTGCCTTTCATCCAGCTAAAAATTTGTAAATGTTTCCTCCTAGGGCCTCATTCTGCAATGGTCACTTCTCGCCGAAAATACACAATTATGTCTCTCAGGGACCACAAAGAAAGATGACATGATAGATGACTCTCAAGGAGTTGAGGATAAAAATAAGTAGACTAAGGAACCCAAGGTATGATAGAATATTGGGAAAGCATGAAGACTCCATCTGATGCATAACCCTTTGGAGGCTAGGTATGGAAAACAAAGAACATATTTTGAACTACACCTCTTATTGTAGCTTAAAAGTTTGCTTATCCTTGTTGTATAATTCTGTGTTCAATGAAATACATGGTTGCAAGAACTGAAATTCATTCCATTGTTTCCTGTACGTGTCTTGCTCCCTTTCACTTGTTTATTACATAGCTTAGAAGATGAAGAGAAATACCACTTGTTTATTTAAGCTACAGAGGTTGTGACCAACATGATCTTACGACTAAACAGGCACGATGCAAGGAATCCTATGTGGGATGAAATATGTTTAATGATATGTATATAGTTAATACACTCCTTTGTATTAATCCTTTCTTTGTATCTGGCATGTGGCCTGACTACTTATCAAATTTGGCTTCCTGCTGCTAGTAGTCTCTTAGCTCTTTCCTGACAAAGCAAGGGTAGGAATTTCCTTCAACCCGATTTCTTCAAGGCTCTTCATAGAAAGTATAGAGCTAAGAGAAGGATATGTGGAATATCACTACCAAACTCTTGAAAATACTTTTCATGTTTGAATCTATTCAAACAATTAAGTTGCCACTCAACAACATTGTCAATATTGGAAGACTCAAGAAAGATCACATCTCTAGATATTGTAAACTTCTTATTCACTTCCTCAAAAATATACATATAGTAAAGACAACAAAAGTCATATATATATATATATATATATATATATATAATATTATATATATATATATAATATATATATATATATAAATATATATATATATATATATATATATATATATGGTATATATATATATATATATATCTACATACAGAAACTTTGTGCAAAGTAAAAAAACATATAACTTAATAATCCTCACATGTCAAAAACCCTTCTTTCCTTTGCAACTTGCCAAATATCATAAATTTGTTCCCATTTCACCTCTGTTGTGTTAGGACCTATTAATGATATATGTATCAATGCATCAAGTGTGTTAATTGATAGTCTTATTATCCTTATATCTTTGATCATATTTTTCTTAGAGAACCCTCATTCACATGCGACGGTGCTCACTGGTATGACAAGCATTTCTTGCCATAATTTTAGCATATTTGGATACCTAAAGTGCCAATCTTTGTTTGAGAAAATACTTTCATGCATCTTCCATTAAGAATCTTTCTCTATTCAAATAAACCACGTCAATAAATTGATATAATTCTCTTTGACAAGTTGTAATATCAAGCATTAGTACATTTTCACCTTCATTACATGTTTTATGTTGCAAATGTGAAAAAAGTATTTCAAGCCAATGATTTACACTATTTTGTCTTACATAAATATCTGACGGGTAATGACAAGGACTAAACAAACTTGTTGGATTAAAAAGATGAAGATCTGGAAATCTTGAATCGAAACTCTCAGTCAATGCTTGGACATAATTTCTTGTAAGTTGTATCCAACTTTGAAGGGAGCCCTCAGTGCAAGCTAGCATTGGTTGTGATAATTGTTCATCATGGATTGAAATATAAAAAAGATCATGTCTATGGGTATTCCCCTCCTTGTCAACATTTTCAAGGAAACCATCTTTGGAGTCTTTCAAAAATTTAGTAAGATGTAAAACACCTTCTTTTTATAGCTCCAAATCTCACCATTATGGTTTGTGATGCTACACTCATGGCCTAGGGCAACCCCTCCTTCCAGACCTGGTCCAAAATCTAAAAAACAGTGTTTTATTCCCTGTACGCGACATTGCCCTGAGTTAAACGCGT